>JAASFW010000366.1:0-21269 GCA_023334005.1 Globisporangium orthogonon | reverse complement strand
GTATGTAAGGTGTGTCCAACGCTGGGGTGCACAGCTCGTGCGTGCGTGGGTACGACACAGATGCTGCAGCTGTACCCAGCCGGATCACACCAGAATGCAAACTAACATAATCAATACAAACACTCTTGTGCAGAGTGTTGCGTGATTACGCTAGTGATTGAGGGTGAGTGTTGGTCGGTAGTTGTGAGTGATGGTGAGTCCTCACAAGTGCAGTCCTGCAGACTGATTTCCGCGGTTTCCTGCTTATCGCGTCAATTCATCAGTCTTTGTATACGTCGCACTCGCTGTTGAAGCCGTAATTCCGCGTTCTTTAACCCTCGTTCCTGGCGTTGTGCAACTAACTCATCGCGGGTCATTGCATTGTTGTATAACCAATAGAAGTGAGCCGTATAAAGCGCAGCAAACCAACCCGCGCGAACAACAATCAGGTGTTCGCTGTTGCGCGTTCTGCTGACATTCCCAATGTTCGTAGAACCGTCGATTACTGCCGTCCCGCCCGACACCATATACTTGTGGTGGAACCTTTCTTGACTGATGAATCGAGCTTCGATTTCGGCCGCTGCAAGCACGGTCGAAGCCGTTGAGTTGATGGAAATCGTAGTGTGAAAGTCGGTAGGCAGAACCACGTTGGCACCCTTTCTCTTGCAGGCTGCAATTGCTTTCGCAATCTAAGTGACATGGAGAGAAAAAACACATGTTAGAGGCATCACTTGCTAGCAATATGACTGAATGCAAGCTTACCAGCGCATCCGTAATCCTATGCTCACAAACAATCAACTCTTGTTGAGTGTTGTCGATAAAGCTGACCAGGACGCTCGTCGGATTCCGTTGATTGTAGATGAGGAATCGGGGACATGGCTCCACGCATGCTTATTGACGGTAGTCCTCGCAGATGTCGATGTCGTCTGGAAACGACAGCATCTCTACTTCGACGAAACCGCGACCGGAAACGATGTCGCCGTGATGGGCACTTGCATCATCTATGTCCATGTTGATGATGCTGTCGGAGGTGCTGTTTTTGTTATCAACGACTTCGCGGATGTCATGATTGTTGTTGTCGACAATGTGATAATTGTTATCAGCGTTGTCATGACGGACGTCGTCGTCGTAATCAACGGGAGCCTCATATGTCTCTTCATCGTCTTCAGAGTGAGCTCCTGCTCGTTGCCGACGAGCTGCTTTGACCTTGTCGATGAGTCTCCTTTGAGACCACCCTGGTACGCCGCTAAGGACAGCAGCTGCAACGCGTGACGATACGGCGAGCTCGGCCATCATGAACACCGCGCAGGCTTCCGCTGCCGGCTGAATCGCTTCTTTCCTTGATCTCGCCATGCTTTCGAACCACTTTTTATAATAAATTGCAAAAGAGCGATCAATAATAGCACATGCAATATTTTTCAAATACAATAATTGACCCGATCGGAAACGCACATATCGAACCCATTGGGTTAACCCATGCAAACAATCTTTTTGTCAAGACAGCAAAGAGATGGCGCACCTGGAGCAGCAGCAGCAGCAGCAGGAGCTGCACGACCTGCGCGCGACGTCGTCAGCGCAGCTGCGCTTCGTACGCGACCTGCGCTTGCAGTTCCAGCGGCGGCGGCGCTTGGAGCTCTCGGCGTGTGCCATGGGCTTCGCCGGCGTGCTGCTCATGCTCGCGCAGAACGAGCTGCTGCTACCGGGCGCCACACTACTGCAACAGCCGCGACCAACGGTGGAGATGCTCAAGTGGCTTATCTGCCTCTCGACAGTCGCGCTCTCGGCACTCATGCTGCTGCAGTTCACCGCCAGCGCGCGCATCGCACGTATGCAGAGCGGCGGCGACAACCGAGGCGTCTGCTCTGCGCGCGTGCTGCGACTCGCGCTCGAGCTAATTGTCTGCGGCTTCCACGTGCCGCCGGGCGTCATGGGCGACGTGGAAGTCGCGCAGTTCCACAGTCACGTGACGAGCAGCGGCGAGTGCCCCGCGACCCAAGTTTACCGGCTCGAGCGTCGTGGCAGCGACTGCTACTTGGTGTACATATATCCGGTCGAGGCATTTGGTATGATGGTGGCTATTGGGAATCACTTTGTCGGTGATAGGTAGGGCGGATAGGTGTAGACAGCTAGTGCCTAACAGCGTGAACGTATGCCGCTCGTGGCAGGGGTGTTCATGGTCCTGCGACTGTACCTCTTCGCGCGGTACATGCGCAGCTCCTCGGCGCTCTACTCACAGTGGGTCGCGTTCATCGGCGCGCTCCACGACGTGAACGCCATGCGGCCGTTCTTTCACTTCAAAGCGCTCTTCAAGATCCGGCCGCTGCATCTGCTGGTGCCGCTCACGCTGCTCAACACGCTGCTCACGGCGGTGATCGTCCGCATCCTCGAGAGTCCCGTACAGCCGGCGTTCGAGAGCTACGGCAAATGCGTCTGGCTCACGGCCGTGACCATCGTACGTGTGCTTGTGTCCTATTTCGTGTATTGGTTTTATGTATGCATCTGTGACAACCCTCTGATCCTCTGCTCGTGGACGACATAGTCTGCGACGGGGTTCGGCGACTACTACCCGGTGACGTACATCGGCCGAGCGTTCACGACGATCAGCGCCATGTTCGGCGGTCTCCTGCTCGTCGCACTCATCCAGTCGCTCTTCTTCGGCGTGCTTGAGCTGTCACCAAGAGAACAGAAGGTCAAGTACCTAATCGACATGGATCGGTGGGAGAAGGAGACGCAGCGCAACGCCGCGGCGCTGCTGCAGTCCGCGTGGCGGTGCTTTGCGTTAAGAAAGCAGGAGGCAAACACTCCTCGACCTTCGAAGCTGCGCATGCGTGCACAGCGCCAATTGTTTGCGTTGATGCGCACGAGCCGACGCTTGCGGGACTCGCGGCCTTTCTTGAAACAGAACGTTGAAGGGCTATTCGCTGACATGGAGGATACCGTGCTGCAGCAGCTGGACCGCATGGAGCTCGAGAAGCAGCAGGCGCTCGCGCGGATCCACAAGAAAGCAACTCAGCTGGATACACTGAAGCGGCAGCTCGAAGAGCGACAGCGAGCATCTCGCGGAGCATGAAATGGGTGGGAGGGAACGCAGGTGTTGTGAAAGGATCATGTTCGCAGGCGAGTGTGATCATGTGGTCATGCGTTGTGAGGTCCTCAGCGTGCCATCGTTACCTACCAAGTTCTGACCATCAAAGGCGGCGATGATAGTGCTTTCGTGGCAAACCTGCCCACCTACACAGCGCAGAGCTTTTCAAAGTCGATGTCCTTGAGGTGCGCCTTCCAGAGCCGCTCGACCTTGGCGAAGTCGCAGTACACGTCACCGCAGCCCGGGATCTCGTTCTCTACTTCGTTCACGAGCACCTGCACGAAGTGCTGCTCCTCGTTCGACTTGCGCTTGAACAGGCGGAACTCGATGTTGGCGCCGAACGGCGCGGACACGGACGTGCGGAACTCGCGTGTCTCGATGGTCGAGAGGTTTGCGGACGCGAGCAGCGGTGAGCGGTTCGTGTACCTGAGCAGCGTCATGAGCGGCAGAGTCGTCTCGGCGTGCGCAAAGTCCACGATGTTGTGCAGGTTGTTGGTCTGATCGATACGGCCGCGCATGCCAGCGAAAACGTCCTGCAGTAGCACCGCCGCCATCTCGTAGTTGATCGCGTAGCCGCCGGCAAGCTGGTAGAACGCGCGCAGGTCATCCATGTAGTCCACGCTCACGATAAGCGACTCGCTCATGAGCGTGCACCACTGGTCCGTGATGCCGTACAGCGCGTAATCGAACCTGGAGTCCACCACACCACCACCAACGACAAAGACAACAACAATGATCACTATCTCCACATCAACAAGCACACAGCCACACACAGTACTCAGCGCCAACAACGTACGCGCACGCCGAGAACGCCGCCTGCACTTCCTTCGCTGTGATCGATGCAGCTGCAGCTGACGAGTTCTGGAACCCGAGCGAGAGAACCAGCGCGTCACGTGCCTTCGACAACAACTGCGAGCGCTCGAACTCGCTCCACTGCGCGATGGCGCTCGCGTTCTGCTTCACTTCGCGCTGGTACTTGGGGCAGCTGTCGTAGAAGCGCAGCAGCGGATCCTGCGCACATACACACGAGAGAGAGAGAGCGAGAGAGAGAGAGCCACAACCAACACCACGAACACTTGTGAGCAACAAAGCGTCATCCCGGAAGAAGACACCTCACTACAATCAGCTGGAGACCCGCAGAGCGTACATGTCCCTTCGGGAACTCGATGTACTCGACGTCCTCCGGATTGGAGAAGAAGTTGCGGGCGTAGCTGAGAACAGCACGCCGCACACCGCCACATCGTCAGAAGTGTTCCCCATTCTGACCATCATCCCGGTATCATCATTTCATCTCTCGAGTTGATCACTCACACTTGTGCAGATTTCTTCGTCCGCGACGCGTATGTGTGGCGCACGTGCGACTTGGTGGCGTTGTACAGGACAGGGTCGATGTGGCCGTTGGCGCGCACCATGCGGCGGCCGAGATCGTGCATCTCCTGCTCTCCAGCGACGCCCAGTTCGCCCTCCACGCTCACATTGTACGGTAGCGAGTAGTTGCGCAGCCACGACGGCGCAAGGTCAGCGAAGCGCTGCAGTGTCGCGAGTAGCGCCTCGATCTCCTCGATGTTGTCCGCCGTCGGGTAGCTGCGAGCGACAGCAGTAGTGGCAGTCAGCCTTCGCTCTCACGCTTTCTCGCACACATGCACACAATAGCAGGTGGCGCACCGAACACCGTGGCGGACGATCATGTGCGACTGACGCAGCTCCAGGTCTTCGCGCAGCAGCGCGTTCTCATAGGCTGTGAGTAGCTCCTGGTTGGACTCGACGCCGTCACGCTGGTCCCAGTACGCCGTCTTGGTCGCGAAGAAGCGCGCGAAGGGGTACCTGGGGTCGCGCCGGATGTGCGTGGGCAATGGCGACTTGTTGCTCGCAGCCCCTGGTGTCATGTCCCACAGCAGCGCCGTGATCAGCGCCGTGGCCAACAGCAGCGCGAGCGCCAGCCAGGCGCGCTGCTTCCGCCGCTGGTGCCGCGCCTGCGATGTCGGCGCGACCGGCGGCAGCAGCGGCGTGCGCTCGTTGCTCTTGTCGCCGCGTTCCATTGCTGGTATTGAGGCTGCTGGTGGTGGTTGCGGCTGGTGGCTGGGCTGTGAGGTCCACAAGACTGCAAGACTGTGGTTGTGGGGTACGAGTGCAGGTAAGTAGCTCACCAGCTGGTGCCGAGCGGAGCTTCTGCTGCTGCTGCTGCTGACGATCGGGGTTGGTGGTCAGCGATGCATGATGGGCATCACAGGTCTGCACCACCAAAATCGGGACATTAATTCGGGCAAAATCAGAACCGAAGAGGACACTTGCATAGTGAAAGCATCGCAAATGGATCAAAACGCAAACTAGGGTGACTACAGTATGCTCAACCAAGTTCGACTCCACTAGCATCCTGGCTGCGTGCATTCGCCATGAGCTCCTCCACCAAGACGCCTCCATTTCTCTGATATCCGAGCTCAATGAATGCTTCAATGCGCACAGTGCACATCAAGATAGAAGCCATGACAACATTGGTGCTGGATCACAGTGGACTTGACGAAGCCCAAGCAACGCGTCACTGTTGCCGCTAGTTTACTTCCAGCTCGTCGCCGCATGCATCAACACATCCGCTAAAAAAATCGATAGTCGCTGTCACCTACATCGGATCTTTTCGGGCGGAGGTTACTGCGAGCCATCTGGGTGGGAATATCAGGATACACCACCATGGAACATATCATCATGCTCATCCACCAGGACCGATTGTCTGCTTCACTCGATCGGCCCTGTTCCAGCTCCCTCCCTTCCTTCGTCTGGCGCCCCTAGTCGTCGTCGTCGTACTGCAGCGTGAACTCCGGAGCTGTACTATCCGCTTCTTCGTCATCGTCGTCGACAGGATCCGGCTTTCGAGTCTCGGGCACAGGCTTCGCTCCGAGAGGTGGCTGCGGGGGCGGAAGCACAGGAGCTGAGCTCAACAGTGCTTCCGACAGCGGCAGCGGCGGTGGTGGCGGTCCACTTAGCCCAGGAGGCGGGCCGCGCATCAGAGGTGGCGGCGGTCCAGCCATCATCATCATTGTTGGAGGAGGTGGTGGTGGTCCACCTCGGTATCCATGAACGAAGCTGCCTGGTGTCGGAGGTGGTGGCGGTCCTGGTGGTGGTAGTGCTCGGCCTCCCACGAAGGTATCTTTAGCTGCTCCTCCTTGGCCGATGTTGCTGTTTGCTTGCACACTCGAGTACTGCTGCTGCTGCTGCTGCTGGTGCGTCGGTGTCCAGAGTGGTGGCGCTCCGCCCGTGCTGGCAGCGGGGTGGCCCATGGTCAGCATGGAAGGAGCACCTGCATTGCCACGGTCACCTTGCACTTCAATATACGCAGGATGGAGGGGGGTCATGCCTGTTCCAATTGCTCTATTTTGTGGAGCGGCGACGGAGGCAGCACGAGCAGCAGCAGCGGGTGGCGAGCGGAGATCTTCACTGCCAGTCGAAGCTTTCGGAGGACCCCAGCGCGAGCCGCGAGGTTTCTTCACATTGCGGCAGTCAGACCACTCGCTGCCTTCGTCGCCACCTGCCGGACGGAATCGTCTCCTGATCGCAGCCGACGCAGGAGGTTCGGGCAGCAAGCCACCGCCGCGGCTCCGCTCGTCGTTGCCGTACGCGTCGCGGTTCGAGAAGTGCTGCTGATTGTAGCTGCTGTCAGACGCGTGTGACTGCCGCGACTGAGGAGACAGAATGCGGTCAGACCGCGGCGGCGACGACAGCAGCGGCCCAGAGCTGCGCTGCATCGGCACCGGCGCATCACCCAGAATCGACCCCGATGGGTTCCCTGCAGGGTCGTCGTGCTGCCGCTCCTTCTGCTTCTTGATGATCGACAACAGGGACGCGAGCTTCCCGGACGACGCAGTCGGCGATGCCTCCTCGCGCACGTGCTGTTGGTGATGGCCGCGGGTTGTACGCATTACGTTGTTACAGCATACATACAAGGGTGTATAGACAAGAGAGAGCGGTCCCGATTAGCACGCTGTCGCTACGCACACACACACGCACACACACACACAACGCCAGCGCCAAGAGCAGCAGGGCAGCTCCTGGACTGAAAGAGACACAAAGCGAGCATCATTACATGAGGGTCATGAGAGTCGTAGGGCTTGCCGCTAGACTTGCTGTTGATCAAGTATTTGCTGCCCCCGGCGTCCTCGATCTGGTCTGTCGTGTAGAACCCGCGCGCCTGCCACTCCTGGATCACATGTCGAGCCTGGTGCTGCTCGCAAGAAGCAAAAAAATCACACAACGAGAACCATTAAGCTGGGCATCTCCCCCCCTCCTTCCCCCTCATCACCCAGTCATCTCCTGCCGGGGTTCACACACTGGACCTAGGCTCGCACCTGGCAGTCGTCTGGGATGCTCTTCACAGCCGTAATCGTGTTCCCCAAGTGGAGCGCGAACCGCTTCGTGAACTGGTCCTTGGATCCGTACTTAGCCTGGGACTACACCCACAAGTTCCTAAGTTCCAACTTTTCCTCCTCAACACCTTCGTTCCTCCCCACCTACCTGTCGGATGATCGCGTCTACCGCGTAGAGTCCTAACGACCACACATGCATACAAGTCAGTCGCTCTCATTCACTCAGTCCTTCGCTCATACTTCACCGCCCGACGCACCTGCGAGCCGGTGCTCTACGTCCGCCTTCCACAGAAACATCTCCACGTCGTGCACCACGCGCTTGTAGTCCTGCAGATGTTAGGTACGCACTCAGCCACACACCGCCTGTACCGAGTGTGTGTTCTTAGAAGCCTGTACAAGTGCGTACCTTGACGTATTTAAACGCGGCGTTCGCGACCGCCTTGACGCGCGTGGCTGACGTGCCCTTGGCGCTCGCCAGCCCCTGCAGCGCTTGCTGCAGCTCCGCGTGCCCGTCCCAGACGCCCATCGCGTCTCGCGCAGCGTGAACTTGAGCTTCGCGCTGGCTGCGTGCTTGACCGGTCACGGTTCGTTCGGATTGGCTCAGCCGCACTTTTGCGAGTGAAAAATAACCTCGCACAGATCTGGAAGCACCCAAGTTTAGATGGATTCTCAGATATTCTGAAGCTCGATCTGGTGAAATGCAATAATCAGATGAAACAAGTTTGAGCTGAGAGTGACTAGGTTTGACTGATGACATATGTTTCGGATTCCTTTTCCTCTTGACGCAGTGCGAGCCAAAAGTATAAGGACAAATAGAAATCAGAAAATCACTGATTTCTTTCAATGAAAAATCGGAACTGCTGACTTACAAAGTAATGAAATCAGGAAATATCCAGTTGGAATCCCAACACCTCGTCTGTCTTCGCAGCCCTCCGAGTACCTCCCGACACCTTCCACACATGCACTCGCAGTCCTCAATTTACTCGCAAGAGCTCACATGACGCTGTCCAGCAGCAGCAGTAACAACTCTGCGCCAACTGCCTCCGTCCCCAGCGGCTCGCGCGCGCTCGCTGTGCTCACAAACGCTACGCTCTGGCGCCACATCGCCGCGAGTGCCGGTGGGTGGCCCTTCCTGCTCTACACCTTCCGCCGCGAGCATGTGTCACGTTACAAGCTGCACAGCCATGACTCCTGGGGCGGCACCTTCCCGCATCGACGCGGCGCCGTGCTGCATGCGGCGGTGATGGAGAACAACCTGCCGATGCTGCAGATGGGCTACGAGCAGCGCAAGCGCCTCGCGCCGCACGATCCGGCGCTGGCACTGCTGGACATGAGCCGCGTGATGACATGTGCGGCACACCTTGGCCGCTTCGAGATTCTCGAGTGGATGACAGAGACCGCGGTGCGGGAGCCACAGTGGTGGACGTGCGAGCCGGAGCTGATGCGCGCGCCGCTGCATCGAGGTGACGTCGCCATGCTCGAGCTGCTCTTCACGCGCTGCTCGCCCGAGAGCACTTACATTGACTACAACGATCTCAAGCATGCGGTGTGGAACAACAACACGGTGGCGCTCAAGTGGGTGTATGACCGCGGCTACAGCTTCACCGAACAGGGCAACTTCCGCACCAAGTTCCTCATGGACCACGCCGCGTCGCTCGAGATGCTCGAGGTCATGCACAGCGGCTCGCGGCGCGATATCGGCTGCTCCACGCGAGCGATGGACAAGGCGGCGAAGCTTGGCGACGTGCGCATGGTGCAATTCCTGCATGAGCGCCACACAGTAGGATGTTCGGAGGTTGCGATGGGCTTTGCGGCTGAGGGCGGCAGCCTCGACGTCGTTCGATACCTACACGAGCACGGGCTCGTTCCATGGCATGGGTATCCGTGTTCGATGGATCTGGCGGTGGCGAACGGCCACTTGGAGGTCTTCAAGTATCTGCACGAGAACCGCATCGGGGGCTGCACGACCGCAGCGATGGACGCTGCCGCCAAACGCGGCGACATGACAATTGTCCGCTTCCTGCACGAGCACAGGACGGAGGGCTGCACAAAAGACGCGATGAACAATGCGGCCGCGAACGGCCACCTCGAGGTCGTCCGGTTCCTGCACGAGCACCGGCGCGAAGGATGCACGAAGACCGCGATGGACTCGGCTGCCGCGAATGGCCATCTTGCCGTCGTCGAGTTCCTTCACACGCACCGGAACGAGGGCTGCACGATTCAAGCGCTGCATAGCGCAGTGCTGAATGAGCACCTGGGTGTGTGCCGGTTCCTGTGCGAGAATCGGAGCGAAGGCGCCCGGCCACCCGCAATTGATTTTGCAGCAGCGCGCGGTAGGCTTGACATCATGCAGCTCCTGGTCGAGAACCTCCGGCGGAGGAAGCGTCCCGTGCGCTCGAAGGCCGCGATGGACGCTGCCGCGAGCGGTGGCCACCTCGACGTCGTGCGGTTCCTGCACGCGGTGGACATCGAGGACGCCGGTGCGCGCGTCGGGTGCTCGACAAAGGCGCTGGACGCGGCGGCGGCGAAGGGCCACGTCGACGTCGTCCGTTTCCTGCACGAGAACCGGAGCGAGGGCGCCACATTCCGCGCGTTGAGCGACGCGGCGGCAGGCGGCCACGTGCCGGTGCTGGAGTTCCTGCTGGAGCACGGTGGCGTCTCGGAGGGCTGCGTGGACGACGCGCGGAAAGTGGCGCGAGCCCACGAACATGTGGCGGCGGCGACGTTGCTGCAGGAGCGACTCGATGCGTGGCGCGATCGAGCAAGCGTGACGGCGCAAACGGTGTGTAATGAGAGGGATTAGGGAGCTCAGGAATCTTCGAGTCCTCCAGGTCTCCTCCTTCTGGAGGTCTCTGAGATCCACCCGATGTCGATTTTCGCTAGATATCACTAATCGAAGTGGTCACCTCTGATTGGCACGCGCCACGCTGACCGAGGTGATGGATCGCGCTTGAAGCGTGAGCGAAAGCTTCTCGCGCTCGAGCTGCTCGCCAGTCGCTTCTCTTCCGCTCGCTCACTCGTGATTCTTCCAGCGGTCGGCAAGCAGCTCGAAGCTCGAAGCTTGAAGCTCGAAGCTCACAGCTCACAGCGAGAAGGAAGGAGTCATGGCGATCCAGAAGCCCGTGGTGGACGACTGCATGGACCGCGAGGCGCGTCCGCTGCTGCATCCACCAGCAGCAGCACCGACCACGCATCATGTGAAGCGCCAAGCAACAGCCGCTAGCCGTAAGACCAACAGCAGTGGCGGATGGGGCACCAGTGCCCTCCACGCCGGCGTGCTCGCGTGCATCGGCGCGTACGCGTTCGGGCAGGTGATGTACCTCTCGCCGTTCATGCAGGAGACGGTCGCGACGGCGGCATGCTCGTGGCTCGGCACGACCGTGTGGCGCGATGCAAGAGGTGTGCTCAACTTTGACGGCGGCCACTGGGAGCTGCTTCGCCCAATGTTCTTCGTCATCTGGTGCGTCGTGCCGCTGCTCGTGAGTCTCGTGCTCTTCGAGCTCGCGCGCGATCACGCGCACCGCCGCACGGCATCACAGCTCATGCTGGCGGTCGGCGCGTTCATGCGACGCAAGTCCCGGGTACTGGGCCGCCTGAGCCCAATCGGCAACGGCGAGTTGCTCTTCCATGTCGCGCTCGTCGGCGGCAATGTCGCACTCTTCTGGTACGGCTGGATCTACAACCTGCAGTTCCTGCCGCGCGCTGGCGAGCAGTTCACATTCGACACGGTGCTCGAGATGCTCGGCATCCTACTCGGTTACAACTGCGTCTTTAGCATGGCATTCCTCTTCCTGCCGTGCACCCGCAACTGCGCGTGGATGGACTTCCTCGACATCTCCTACGCGAACGGCGTCAAGTACCACCGCTGGCTCGGTGTCTGGACGTTAGCGACGGGCGTCGGCCACGCTGTGCCATTCTACTGGCTCTGGAAGCGCCAGGGCGTACTCTGGGCCAAGTCCATGCCATGCTTCGACTGCAAGCTCGACTACCTGTCGCCCGGGTACTCAGCGTGGTTCAACGTCTTCGGCGAGATCTCGCTCTTCTTCCTGCTCATCGTGGGTGTCACGTCCATCCCGTGGGTGCGCCGCAAGATGTTCGAGACGTTCTACTACACGCACCACCTCTACCTGCTCGGCGTCTTCTTCGCCGTTATGCACTGGGTCACGATCATCTGGTGGCTACTGCCGACGGTTGTGCTCTACTTCATCAGCCGCAGCGCCTCGACGTGGAACGCCATGCACCCGGTGCGCGTGCTCGAGTTCACCGCGCTGCCGGACGACATCATCAAGATTGTGCTCGCCCGCACAGCGGACGCGGACGGCGCCTTCGAAATCGGGCAGTTTGTGTACCTGAACGTCCCGACGATTTCCAAGCTGCAGTGGCACGCGTTTACAATTGCCTCGTCACCTCGCGCGAGCCCCACAACATTCACGATCCTGCTCAAGTCTCTCGGGGACTGGACACAGGACCTCGTCGCGCTCGCCGAGTCTTCCGGGAGCCACGCTGCGAGCAGTAACAGCGAGCACAGTGGGGAAGAGAACAAGACGCTCCCGGTGATGCTTGTCGACGGATACTACGGTGGGTCATTGCAGAGCTACGAGAACTTCTCGACGGTGTGCCTGATCGGCGGCGGCATCGGTGCGACGCCGCTCTTCGCAATTCTCGAGGACATGGTGGCCAAGCTCGCCGCGGGCGAGGTCCTGAAGCAGCGCGTGCACTTCGTGTTCTCGTTTCGCGAGTTGTCACTGCTGGAGGAGATCCACCCTGTATTGGTGAAGCTCCGCGAGTGGGATCCTCGTGGTGACAAGTTCTCGTTCCGCTTCTTCCTGACGCGACGACCGAGCGAGGCGGTGCTCACCCAGCGTATCGACTACAGCCGCTTCACGATCGCCAGCCAACAGCAGCTAAAAACTCTGGCGACGAAGCTATCGATGTCGGCTGCGCATCCGTTTGCCGAGCCGCTGCGGTCCCGCACTTCGCGCATTGCGGTGTACGTGCTGCTGCTGTCACTGAACACGTTCGTCGTGCTGTGGCTCGAGTTCGGTGGCGGGAAGCTCATGCAAACCGGAACGCAGTGGTGGCCGCTGCAAAACTTCGTGGAAGCCTCAACGCTCTTCATCTTCCCTGTGCTTGTGTTCGCCGTGTTGGCGATTGAGAAGATGTACAAGCTGCGAGGCGTTGGCGGTGAGATTCTCGACCAGAGCTTGGTTGGAGCGCATGGTGCGGAGATCCAGGGCTACAGCAGTATTCAGCATGGCGCTGCCAACCACCACCTCCACCATCACTGCACCAGCTCAGACGTGCTCGTCGCTGGCGACTTGATCGGTGAGTATGGTGTCACGATGGGCAAGCGTCCGAACATGAAGCAGATCCTGACGCAGGTCCACTCGGAGTTCGAGCGTCGCGGGAGCGATCTGCGCAGCTTGCGCGAGTTCCCGGAGGGGGACCGTATCGGCATCTTCATCTCTGGTCCCGAGGCACTCAAGAGCGCGACGGAGTATGCGGTGGCGGATCTGGGCTCGCACACGTTCGACATCCACGAAGAGGAGTTCGAGCTATAGAGCAAGCAATCGGCAGGTAGTAGGCAATAGGCAGACAAACAGAGTAGATGGATAGAGAATACGGTTAAGCCCACGCTGCGCGTGCATGTGTGTCCACGAAAGTGATCTATAAGTTATTCACACGGAGGAAACGGGAAGAAGAGAAGGGAGGACGAACTTTGTTGCTCTTCCCACCGTTTTCACTCACACCTGCGCTGGAAGCTTCTTACTGTAGCCGGCCACGACTTTGCGCCGCCGCCAAACGCGCACTCCCGTCACCGCGAGCGCACCCGCAGCCACGAGCCCCATCGCCACAAACTGTCGGAGGCTGAAGCGATACCTCCGTACACGGTCGCTCGGCCAATTGTGGTCCGAGACGATCCAGACCGAGTCCGTCACGGCCTGCTTCTCGTTCGCCACAAACTCGAAGCGCGCATGCGTCGCGTTGAAGACGTGCACGCGGCCGTAGCCATACTTCTGGAACGCCTGGAGCCGCCACGCGCGGTCGTAGTATCCGTACTGGTCCACGTTTGCGCCGCCCGAGCCAATCATGATGTGTATCGGCGCGAGCGCCTTGCCGCTCAGCTCGTCGTAATAACAGACTTCGTCGAACACGGCGCACGTGCGCTCGTACGAGTGGTAGTGGCCCGAGAACACGATGTCCACGTGGTGCTCCGAGAAGACCTGCTCGAGCTCGTCGCGATAGAGCAGCGAGCGGTAGTAGTCGCCCGCGTACGCTACCGAGCAATACATCGGCCGGTGCATGTGCACAAACAGCCACGGCGTCTCCGTCCGGTCGACACGCGCCAAGTCCTGCAGTAGCCACGAGTGCATCGGCGAGCCGTGGGAGAAATCGTGCTCGCCGCTCAGCACCACGTGGTGCGTGAGTCCCGCCGAGAAGCTGTACCAGAAAAGGCTGTTGCCATTGTCCGGCATGTGGAAGCGCTTCTGCAGTGGCACGCCGCACTCGCCGTCCGCCTGATACCCGTGCGCACCGTCCCGCTCGAACGGGAGGTTGCGTGGGAACCGCGCCGGGTCATTCAAGTGCGCGCCCTCGAGGTATCCGTAGTCATGATTCCCCACGCTCACCATGTACGGGAGCCGCGCTGCTACGCGCTGGATGAGCTCGCCGAACTGGTCCCACACGAATGTCGCGCCCTTCGAGTATGAGATGTCGCCCACGTGCACGAGTGCCGCGTACTGGTGCGCCTCGGCGCTCGCGCGCTCGAGGTCGCGCTCGATGAGAGTGAGTGTCGTGCCGCAGCTGCCCTCCACGGCGAAGTTCTCCGTGGCCTCCACGGGCGAGTTCAGATCACCGAACACGAAGAAGCTCAGGCTGCGCTGATCGGTCGTTTGGCCGGCACTCGGCGGCATTGTGAAGTTCCACACGTCGCTCAGCAGCGTCGTCGTCGAGCCGCTCGCGTGCTTGCTGCCGACGCGGTAGTAGTACGTTTGGCCCGGCTCGAGCTCCGTGAGCAGCGCCTCGAAGAGCTGTCCGGGGTCGCGGAAGAGTCGCGCGGTCACGGTCGTCGCCGGCGCGCGACACAGGTCGTTCGCGGTGTAGCTGCTCTGCGTGGCGCGCACGCTCGTGCTCAGCGCCTTGGGACTCGTGCCGTAGAGCACCACGGGCTCGCGCACGTCCGCGCTCACCCAATGCACGCGCATTTCCGTGAGTTCAGCTGTGAGTGCCACATGGAGCTGCAGCGGCTCTGCGGGGCCGCGCACGAAGCGCACGAGCTCCGACGTAGCCAGCACCGCGCCGCTGGCGCCAGACACGAAGCGGAACTGCCACGCGCAGCGCATGTTGACCATGGGACCAAAAGTCACGGAGCCGTTCGCACGACCGCCTGTGCGCCGCCGGTCGATGAACTCGTGGACGGGTAGCACCGCCGCCGCCTTCTCGTCGTCATCCACGCAGTAGGCGCCGATCCAGTCGTCCGCGAGGCTCACGGTCGCCGGCGTGCGCGACGCGTACGCGAAGCTCACGCGCAGCGAATCGCGCTGCTTAAGCGAGTGCGTCGACACCTCGAAGCTCTGCAGTTTGAGCTGCGTGCCGAGCGACAGTTGCTGCTGCGTGTCCAGAAGCACTTCAGAGGACGAGGTTGCGGCCGGCTGTCGCGGGCTGAGCGTCACGCCAGCAAGCGTCAGCACGCTCACGAGTGCCACACACGTGATGGCGAGCGGGCAGAAGCCGCGCGCCCTAGCGCTGCTCTTCTTCGCGGGCTGCGGCGCGCTGATCGCGGATTTGAGCGCGGACGATGACGGCGCGGACGATGACGGCGGCGCGGACGACGTGCATGACGGCGACGACGTGGCGCTGGACGCGCTGGCGGAAGAAGAGGCGGACGCGTAGGCGGCCGTGAGCAGCGACGAGGACGACGACGAGAAGCCCGAGGACGCCGAGCGCCAGCGCGGCAGCGGCGTCTCCGGCGTCTTCATCGCGCGTGCGGAGGTGCAGACTTTACTGCTGCGCGGTGTGTTTTTGCGTTGATTGATTATGCTCACAGATTAGGTGCCATCAACAGCAAAAGAACAGGAAAATGGCTCCGGATGGTTGGAAGACTGGCACTGGGCATGACAGGACCTCCCTCGCCGACGTCGACGAGCGAACGAAGCGAGCGCGAGAGCTGGCTATCCATGAACAAGTTAAATAGTTAACAAGTCGACGGCTCGGACTCGGAGGGAGAGAGGGAGGGAGGGAGAGAACTGCTCGCGGCATGTCGGCAGGAGGAGCTCCAGTTAGCTCGCTTCAGGCGAGTCCGTCGCGGAGGCTCGAAGCCGCTTCTCCTTGCGTCGCCCCGTCGCGATCCGCCATGCTCCTCGCCACCTCCTGCTCACACGAGCCCGAGATAGCTCGTGATCATGAGCGCTATCCAGAGGTAGCTGAGCGGGACGCCCATGATCCAGAGCAAAAAGAGGATCAGCAGCAGGTTCCCGCCGCCAATGTGGAAGCGCGACACCTGCTCCGCCTGCTGCTGCTGCTGCTGCTGTTGTTGCTGTTGCTGAGCACCGTATCGCATGTCTCCACTGCAGCAGCAGCACCGCCCATACATACACACACACACACACACGGGCGTCACATTTACTTGAGCTCGTTCACTATAAGCTCCAATCCCAAGCACATCGATCGCCGTGCACGCACCGGTGGCGCTGGAACGCGTGCTGGCCGGCGCGCATGCCTCCCGGTGGCCCGCCGAACGTCGAGAACGAGAAGCCCGGCCCGAACTGCGTCACGTGCACGCGCTGGCCGCCGAAGCCGCCGTGCATGCCGCCGTGCAGCCCCTCCTGGAAGAACATGGAGAACGGGTCCTGGCCGCCGAAGAACGCGCGGAAGATCTCCTCGGCGTCCTGTCCCTGGAAGTTGGCGCCGCGGCCGTGGCCGTGGCCGCTCGCCGCGCCGCTCACCGCGCTCTTGCCGAAGCGGTCGTACTGCCGCCGCTTCGTCTCATCCGAGAGCACCGAGTACGCCTGGTATGCGGCAGTAGCCGCGCGGCATGCGTGAGTTTTCCGGCGCGTGGCCGCGTCTAGCTCTTAGCAGCGCTCGCACCTCGCCGATCTCCTTGAACTTGACCTCCGCCGCCTCCTTGTCGTCCAGGTTCTTGTCTGCGGCGGCCACGAAGCGTCCTCTGAGTTAGAAACCGCCTCTTCGAGCGGGAGACGCGAGGGGGGAGCGAGCGAGCGAGAGAGAGAGAGACCTGGGTGGTAGCGGATCGCCAGCTTGCGGTACGCGCGCTTGATCTCGTCGTCCGTCGCCGTCTTCTCGACGCTGAGCACCTCGTAGTAGCAGCGGTCCGTCATCGCGCCGGCCGCCTGTGGGTAGGGGATGCGCCAGCAGTCCGCCGCCAGCACGCAAATGTCGCCGTTCGAGCTGTCGCGGAGACCGTCGCCCGAGGCGTGGCGCGGATTTACGGGAATGCGCGGGAGACCATGCAGAATGCCGCGAGATGGGCTGCCTGTTTCGCAAACTAGCTATACCCGCCGAGGACTTTGCCGGAAGCAGTCGAAACAGTCGGGGGCGACGCAGCATTTACAAATGCACCCACCCACCCACACACACACACACACGTACACGACGTTGAAGTGAGCAACGCGCTAAATATACCTCCTCCTCGAAGCGCCACCGCACTCACCAACTTGCGCGATCGCCGTCGGCAAGATGCCGAGCATGCCGCCGCCGCCGCTCAAGGTCACGAGGTCGACGTCCCGGCTGCGCCTGAGCAAGCGCTCCATGCAGGTAGCGCCCAAGCGCACGCTCACGGGTCAGCTGCTGCCCGCGCGCCAGCAAGAGCTGCACCCGCTGCTCTGCTACTTCCTCGACCGCGACGTCGAGCGCAAGTTCCAGACCTACTACCGGCAGGAGAAGCAGCGCTACGTGGCGCTGCACATGCTCTGCCTCGTGGTGCTCGCCACCGTCTTCTGCGTCAACGGCGCGCTCGAGCGCATCACGGGCGTCACTGCGCGCTACATGCGCGACCACGGCGTCCCGGCCGCCGCAAGCACGCACCACGCGTGGTTCGACGTGAGCGTGTTCGTGTTCGTTACCATCATGCTGTACGCCACGGCGGTTGCGTGTGCCTTTTTCCTCTGGCGCCGCCGCGGCGAGTCCCAGTTCACGCGCCTCTGGTGCGACCAGGTGGAGCTCGTCATCGTGGCTTACTGCCACCTCGTCTTCGTGCCCGTGGTTGTCGTCATGGTCGTGCACGTGGACCACGAGCTCGCGTTCATAGATCAGCTGTCGTCGACAGCAGCGCACGCCGACGACAAGCTACTTGTGCAGCTGCTCAGCGACACGTTCGTCGACAACCTCTATTTCTTCCTGCTGCTCACGACCAGCACGGCGGCGTGTCTACTGCGCCTACAGTTCCCGTACTTTCTCTTCGTGAGTTGCGAGTTTGCGGTCATCACGCTCGTGGTCTCCTGCGTGTACTACACCAACGCTACGTTCCGTTGGACCACCTTTTGCGTATTTCTCATGATCACCGTGCTGCTCATCTGCGGAGTGTGGGAGAACGAGCTGAACGGCCGGTCTGGGTTCCTCAACTCCGTCAATCTCGTCAGCGAGAATCGCCGACTGAGCAACCAGAACGTCGAGATGAAGGAGGAACTCTCGGGCAAGCTCAACTACCAGCTCCACTACGAAATGGGCGACATCTTGCGCATCCTGTGCCAGATCAAGGTCAAAATGAATGGCAACGAGCGCAAGGACATCGACAAGATCATTACGGCGCTCGTGACGAACGAAGACCTCTTCGAAGTGAGCCTTGACCCGACCATGGCCGAGTACGAGGACGAAGTGCAGGGCTGGTTGCACATGATGGCGTTCAAGGAGCCGCCGCCGAACCTCTCTCACACGCCCTCGAGCCTGTTCCCCGATCGCCGCGCGAGGAAGACGTCCGTGCCTGGTCAAATCCTGCAAGCCGCCAGCTCGCGCCGCATGAGCTATAATATGGATGCGGACGAGCGGTACTCGAGCGACCTCATCATGCAATACTTTATGAGCGAGATGAACGACGACAGCGAGGACCTCTCCCGTTGGCTCGTCAACACCCTGCGGGACCAGTTCCACGTTGACATGTTTTACATCGAGCAGCGGTGCGCGTCGCCACTGCAAGTCGTTTTCATCTCGTGTGTCGAGCTCAACGGGTTCGGCACGCAGCTGTCGCTTGACATGAAGAAAGTCGCGGCGTTCATCGGTGCGGTGGAGAATCACTACTTCAAGCGCAACCCATACCACAACTGCCTGTGCGTTACTTCCTGTGTGTGGCTTTATGACAGAGCTCTCGTTCTTAGATGCACTCACCTCTCCTTGCACGGCGCAGGCACGCTGGGTCCGTCGTCGCAGACATGAACTTCTACCTGCGCCGCCTCAACTTGGACGTCGACGACCAGACGTTCTTCGTCGGACTCGTGGCCGCCGCGGCGCATGACATCAGCCACCCGGGCGTCTCAAACGGCTTCCTCATCGCGACGAAGTCCAAGCTTGCGATCACGTACAGCGACGACTCGGTGCTTGAGCGCATGCACATCGCGGAGCTCTACCGAATCCTCTCGCACGAAAAGTTCGACATCTTCTCGCACATGACGCTCAACGTGCGTGTGGAAATCCGCAAGCTCATCATTCAGATGGTGCTCGCGACGGACCTCTCGCGCCACTTCCCACACATTTCGAAGCTCAAGAGCAAGAAGTTCGCGATCTCGGAGGAGACGCGCGGCCTCGAGGTGACGCTCATCATGGAGACGCTGCTCATGCTCTCGGACCTCGGCCACACCGCCAAGCCGTTCCCGTACCACCAGGCGTGGGCGAACCGCATCTCGGAGGAGTTCTTCCGGCAGGGTGACGCCGAGGAGCGCCACAACGTTCCGGTGTCGCCACTCTGCGACCGTCGGCTCGCAAACCTCCCGAAGAGCCAAGTGACGTTCCTCACACTCTTGGCGACGCCGCTTTTCGAGACCGCAGGGCAGGCGTTTGCGATCGACGAGTACAACACGGTGATGAAAGAGCTGCATGGGAACATTCGCTCGTGGCAGGGTATGATCGGTCGCGACAACGAGAGCGTGCAAGAGACAGTGTCGAACCACTCGGGGAATCCGCCAACACCGCCAATAGCTGCCGCTGCTGGTGCAGCGTCGCCATCGTCAGCTCTAAAGGACAGGGACAGCGTGCGGCGCGCGACACCTGTCATCTCCGACATCCCAGACCTAGAAGAGACCTAGTGATGAGGGATTTGAAAGACACTCGCATTATAGAGTACACTGCGTTGCTCGGTCTTTAGACACACTTGAGTGTGTCTGTGTGTCTGTGTGTGAGTCTCATCGTCATCGTTGTCGTCGCCGCCGCAGCAGTTGATAGGAAGTCAGGTCAGCAGGTAGGGGGGAGGGTTCCAGGCAGCCATCGCAGTTGCTGTTATCTTAGAACTCGGTCTTCTCGCCAAACTCGGTGTAGTAGTTGGAGACCGCGACGGACGACTTGGTAGCGTCGCTCGGGTCGAACCAGACGCGACACTTCTCGTACGGCGGCGAATAGAGGTGCATGGTGATCGCGTCGACGTCGTCGCGCGGGTTGCCGACCTTGTGCAGCCCGAGCGAGTCGTCCATGTACGAGACACCGGAGGTGAGCACGGTGCTTGACGTCTCGTCGAGCACGCCGCCGTGCTTCTGATAGCGCACTTCATGCACGGCACCCTGGACGACCTTGACCCAGCATCCGTCACTCGGGTGGTCGTGAATCGGCGAGTACTTGCCGCGGTTCCAGCAGATGAGCATGAGAGCGTAGGTCTCATGGTCGGTCGAGATGAGGTTGCGCGTGTAGTTACGCGAGGCGTCAAAGTGCGCGAAGTGCGCGAGCTCATGCATGTCCGGCTCGTACATCCTGTGTGCCAAGAGTGAGCATCAGAAGACCGACCGAGCGCGCTTACAAGAGCGCTACATCGTGTCCACTCATCAAGAACCCACTCGAGCAGCGTCTGGAGGTTGGTCTTCTTGTGCAGCGGCAGGTGTTTCTGGTGCTCGTTCGTGAACAGTTCGGCTTCGATCGCGGCCACGAGCTGCGCGAGGTCCTTGGGCTGCGGCATGAGGTGGCGGTTCATAGTGCTTGTGTATGGTGCGTTCCTTTGAGCGGTTCAGGTGATAAGCGAGAATGGGAGCGGGCATTCATGTGGGGCTTGAACCAGCGATAGTAACCATTGCTGATATATCCAGGTATGCATAAACGAAGACATAGATTGTTCCATGAAACGCAGAACTTGAGGCCACTGAAACGAGGGAAATGCATTTCCAACTTTTTCCGCCGTTGCAGGCGTGATGCGTGACGTGGTCTTCTAGAGGAATAACATTACATACTGAGTTTAGTTTAAACTGAGCACTACTCTTTACAAGAGCACCCCACATCCGAGCGAGGAGCACGAAAAGGATCAATTAACTGGAGTAGATTCCAAGCATGCCAACAGCATTTGCTGCTGCTGCTGCTACGGCTAATGATGATGAAAGCGGTGATGTTGGTCTCAGTTTTATTGAACGCGACTGAATTCCTCCGTACCTTCATCGCTTCATCGCTCAGCACCTCATGGTGGTTGTTCGTGGACGTCAGTGCCCAGTAAATCCAGCACGCTACTTCAAATCTCCTAAGTCCATGTCTGCTTTCGGATAGCGTACAGATATTCGAAGCGCTGTGATCGTTGCCAGCAGATGGATTTTGATCAGCTACGCACTCGTGGACAAGGCAGTCGGGTTGCACGTGGTGGTGCGCCTCTGGCGCTGCGTTCGCGATCGCTCGCTCCACGCTCTGCGATCGAATCTGCAGCGCTTTGCGCT
>JAASFW010000365.1:0-21335 GCA_023334005.1 Globisporangium orthogonon | reverse complement strand
TGGTGGCGATGCGAGACCATGTTAAGCTCTGCTGGCGCACGGCCGCTGAGCAGCTCACTCGGCAACAGCTCGCTTCCGAGCGCTCACGTCGTCCGAGATCCCAAGCATCGCCGTCTCCGCACTGCCACCGCGCTTCCTCCGACTTTCGATGTCTGATGCGCCTGCTCCATGTTGAAAGGCAAGTCGTACCCGTCTCAAAGCCCCCGCCGACCGTCAGCGATCGCGCGTACGGTTTTCTAGACGAGATAGATCGATGCGAGCAAGCGAGCGAGCGAGCGAGCGAACGAACTCCTCTGCCTTGTACTCGACCGTGGTCCGTAATCCGCGGTGTCAGGCAGCTGTTAGGGTTCTAAGAGCTGTCGACGTGAAGGATAATGCGAACCGCAGGAGGGAGGACATTTTTCCAATCCACTTGTGCTGAGTAGGCTGAATGGCCGGGTGTCGCGCTTCGGTTGTCTCATTCAGTCCCGAACCGGGATGTGTCTATTTCGGGACGATTTGACGCAGTTTGATTGCTTGAAATAAGTTGATTTCAATTGGGGCTGGCTTGCTCGATCGCTGTGCTGGCGCCCGCCGCGTCGCCTCATTCTCGAATTCGCGCGCTGCTGCTCAAGTCCGACCGACCGCCAGCTCCTCCTCTTCCTCCCGCCACCTTTTCGCCATCATGAGCGGTTCGCCTGTCAAGAAGCTCAAGGAGACGTCCCAGCTCGAGCAGCTCAAGGAGTTCACGACGGTGGTGGCCGACACGGGCGACATCGACTCGATCGCCAAGTACAAGCCGCAGGACGCCACGACGAACCCGTCGCTGCTGTACAAGGCCGCCACGATGGAGCAGTACGCGCACCTCGTGGACGACGCCGTCGCCTACGGCAAGGCGCTCGACGCGGACCTCTCGGAGGCCGAGCGCCTCGGCTACATCATCGACAAGCTCTCGGTGAACTTCGGGCTTGAGATCCTCAAGATCGTGCCGGGCTACGTCTCGACCGAGGTCGACGCGCGCCTGAGCTTCGACAAGGAGGGCACGATCGCGCGCGCGCACCGCATTATCGACATGTACGAGAAGGCGGGTATCGGCAAGGACCGCATCCTGATCAAGATCGCGAGCACGTGGGAGGGCATCCAGGCGTGCAAGGAGCTGCAGGCGGAGGGCATCTCGTGCAACATGACGCTGCTCTTCGGCTTCGCGCAGGCCGTGGGCTGCGCGGAGGCGAACGCGACGCTGATCTCGCCGTTCGTCGGCCGCATCCTGGACTGGCACAAGGCCAAGACGGGCAAGTCGAGCTACGAGTCGCACGAGGACCCGGGTGTGATCTCGGTCTCGAAGATCTACCAGTACTACAAGAAGTACGGGTACAACACGATTGTGATGGGCGCGAGCTTCCGCAACGTGGGCGAGATCCTGGAGCTGGCGGGCTGCGACCGCCTCACGATCTCGCCGAACCTGCTCGACGAGCTGAGCAAGAGCAACGCCGCGGTCGTGCGCAAGCTCGACGTCGAAAGCGCGGCGAAGGCGTACAACGGCGAGAAGGTGTCGCTCTCGGAGAAGGACTTCCGTCTGAGCCTGAACAGCGACGCCATGGCCACCGAGAAGCTCGCCGAGGGCATCCGTGGCTTCAGCGCCGACATCGTCAAGCTGGAAGAGATCCTCAAGTCGAAGCTCAAGAACTAAGCGAGTGCCGCCGCGCAGTGCAGCAGTAGTTGCCGCATGAGCGATCTTCCTTGCAGGGAGCGGTGGTGGCTGTAGTTGCAGCCCGTAGGAGGCTGCGAGCGGATGACGTTCGCTTATCTGACCGCATGCGTGCAGCAGCGTTCAAAGCAGCAGCAGCAGTCATCAACTCATTATTTTTTCCTTCCGCTAGCACCGCGTGTCGCTCCTTGCATCTCTGCTTGGCAGCTCCGTCCGCCCCCATCTCCGCGCGCGCGCACGTGCGCTTGCTCGCCTGTGTTGCTTATCTGCTCGCGAGCCTACGACGACATGCCGAAAGATCGCGAGTCCGTCGCACTTAGTCGAGTATCCTCGGTGTGCTGTCGTGTTCCAATGGCGGCGCCAAACCCAGTTGCCGAAATACGGAAGGGAGATCATTAAGCGAGCAGCCCTCCCGGCGCAGACGATGATGGCGGTCGGCGGCGGCTTTGAGCTCAGCGAGTGGTTCAACAGCGTCGCGACGCGCGGCGCCAATGGCGGGGGGAGCGGCGCCGGCGCGGCGAAGAAGAGCGAGCGCCGCGGCGCCGCGGAGCATGCGCCGGAGCCGTCCGCGTGCTTCATGTGCCACACGCTCAACCCGCAGTGGACGTCCTCGGACAAGGTGAAGGCGGCGCCGCCCGTCCCGGTGTGCTCGCCCGAGTGCGAGACGCGCTACCTCGAGTCCAAGGGCCTGCGCGCCATGCGCAAGGACAGCGGCAGCAGCAAGAAGCGCAAGCAGGACGACGTCGTGGAGCTCGTGGACGACGACGACGACTTCGAAGCCGACGGCAACGATGAGAAAGCGGACGGCGACGTCGACTACGAGCACTGCTTCGTGTGCGAGCGCCCCGGACCCGAATATATGTCGACCACGTCCGTGAAGAACATCGCGTCTGTGCCCGTGTGCGGCGTCGAGTGCGAGGCCGAGCACCTGAAGCGCAAGGGCAAGAAGAAAAAGAGCGCTGTGGCGGCATCGTCGGCTGCTGCAACTGCTGCGAAGAAGAGCAAGACGGCGAGCAGCGAGAGCAAGGCCGCGGATGTCAAGCAGTCGCTCAGCTTCCTCGAGGACCATCTGCTCGAGAACGACGACAGCAAGGGGTACAAGAGCTGGTGGCTGCGCGCGCTCACGTTCTACGACTTTGTGTACCAGCGGCATGCGATGTGGCACAGGTGCGCTGCGAATGCTCTGTGTGTAGAATGGGCGCGAGCGGGTCGCGGATGCTCATCCATCTGCTACGCAGCTACACATACACTCCGGACAAGCCGAACGTGGACCCTGCGCTGACGAATTTCGGTGCGTGCTAAGAGGGAGTGGTCTGCGCTACTGGTGATTCTGATAATAGTGTGGGTGGCTGCGACGAACGCTGACGTTCACGTACTGTTGTCTATTTTGCTGCTGTCGTCACCACACAGCGACGTGGAATATCTACCGCGAGCTGGACCGCACGACGGCGTACTTGCGCAAGAGCGTGGTGCGATGGCAGAAAGCGCACCAGGACCGCCGCAGCCTGCGCGAGGTGCTGTGGATGGCGGTCGTCTTTCGGTTTTGCAACAAGATCGAGACGTTTTACGACGTACAGGGCATCCCCAAGTCCGACGAGTTCAAAGCTTTTAAGAAGCGGTGCGTGGTGGGAATTCCAACTCTTGCTGCAAGTCGTCTTGCTGTTGTTCCACAGTGGTAATGTGCTAACTTTACGCTCTTTGCCACACTGCTGCCTAGTCTGCTGTCGCTGGTGAAGAAGAAGCCCAACACAGAGATCCTGGCGGGGAACCGCGACATCAACGTCGACACGTATCTGCAGACGCTCGAGGACTTCCTCGAGAATCTCGACGCGTGCACGTACAATGTGATGAACTGCACGACGGTCAAAGAAGTGTTCGAGGTGCTGCGCCAGTTCAACGGCAACGCACTCGGCTCGTTCACGTGTTGGCAGATCGTGTGTGACCTGATGGAGCTCAAGATCCTGCCCAAAGGCATCGCTGAGGACGACTTCATCTGGATGACGGCGGACGCCAAGCAGAGTCTGATTCAGATTTTTGGCAAGCGCCGCGCGCGTCCGTCCGAGTTCGTGTCGCTGGCGCGGATGCTGCACCAGCGGCAGGTGCAGGGCTTCAAGGCGCTGCGTGTGGAGTTCCCGTACTTTATGGACCAGAAGCTCAATCTAAAGAACATCGGTCACGCGCTGCACGGCTATCAGCTCTATCGCGACATCAAGCTGCTCCAGTACAACCGGTTTCACGAGGAGGGCTTCGGCTCGACGCCGCCAGGCACCTACTCCTCGCGCTCGGTGCTGAATGACCAGGAACCGTGCGAGAAGTGCTTGAGCGACGAAGATGACCTGCTGCTGTGCGACCTCTGCCATCGCATGTTTCACAAAGAGTGCGCGAACGTGGTCGAGGTGCCGCCGGCATCGTGGGTGTGCGACGACTGTAAGGCGATCTCGAGCTATCCGCACGTGGGATTAGTGGAGAAACAGTCATCGTCGCTGCCGCCCGCAAATACTGCTGCTAGTGGTGGGAGCGACCCGGTTGTGATCTCTATTGACTGAGGAGAGAAAGAATGATTGAGACAAAGGAGAATCACGAAACGAGTTTGGTTGTGCAGCGCTTGTGCACTCACATTTTAGACAGCCTGCCTGACTGCTCTGCATGCGTTAGTTGATGCGAAGCGAGGAGGTCGTGCGTGCGCTTGGTTCAGGGCGAGCTCTCCGCCTGAGCTGCCACTGCAGCATGCGGCGCCACGAAGTCCTTCTTCGAGCTCCCTTCTGTCTTGCCCCATCGGTTTTTCACGGTTTGGTAGTGGGAATCCTTCTTCCAGATGTAATACAGCGCGATCACCTCACGACACGTCTTCGTTCCGATCTGCAGCTCCGATCGCAAGCACACGCAGACACAGACGCACATACGTTCGTCATGACATTCCCACTGCACACACTAACCATACATTCCATCCGTCGAAATAAGAGAAGAACACACACCACTTCCGAGATGTGGTGGAAGTCTTTTCCGTAGCACTCGATCGCGACCTCGAAGATGCGAATCTCGAGCGGTGTCCAAGCATCTGGTAGACGCCCATACACAAAACTCAGCCACAACAAGGACTTGGTCCTACCAACATCGGCACGAGTGACACGTCTGTTGTACACTCACCCAGCGCGGAGATCGAACGCAGCACCGATGTCCCGTGCACCGCCGATTTGAGTCCTGGCGCACCCTGGAGCCCGAACTTGGAGATCTTGGCTCGCTTGTGGTTCGATGACGGCGAAGATCGCGGAGCATAAAGGCACCGAGCCGCATTGATATACGCCTTCGTGCACGCTTGGCGCCCTGCGCGGACGTGTCGTTGTTAACTGATGAGATAACAAGTGAGCGTTGCACAGGTGCAAAACATGCATAGACGTACTTCGCAACTGGTCCACCCTGAACTTAGTCTCGATTGGCAGCTCCAAATCCGGGATGTCTTCGTCATAGTCGTGATACGTTGTGCACGACCCGTGGCGCTTCCACACGTAGAAGAGAGCGATCACGTCTCGCGTGCTCTTGTTCGGGAGCTGGTTTGCAGCACATACGCATAATGCATTGGTTCTCACTCCACCCTATCCCGCATGTTGGCGCGTCGTGCATGTCGAAGGAATGCATCCACTCACTTGGTCGGCGATTAGATGGAATCTGCGCCCAACCTTCTCGAACGATTCCTCGAAGATCGCGATCTCGAGCGCCGTCCAGTCATCTAGCCGCATCCACGCAGTACGTCGTGAAAAAGGTGGTGTGGCTGGAGGGAGAGAAGGAGCGCGAGCTCGTCCGTACCGAGCACCTGGCGCTGACGCAGCGGTGAGATGAGCGCCGCCAGCGTGTCGAACGTCGAGTTTGTCCTGAAGCCGTACTATCTCATGACCATAAGCGCAATCCATCAGCACGCCAAGTCGCCATCGGATTTGGCGCCACCCTCGTAGTATGAGAGCTGCTCGCGCACCGAGTTCGCCTTCATCCGCAGGATCGCCGCCGGTCGCTTCATCTGGAACTGGAGCTCAAACAGCGCGCGGGTTGCGCGGAAGTACTGCTTGAGCGCCGCGAGTTTCACTGTCACCCCCGGCCGTGTCAGCTGCCAATCTCTTCCTCCCATTGCCCACAACAGCTCATCGCAATGCCGTTGTACGCGCCGTCGATGGACTCGGGCGGAATGTCTTCCTGCCAGTAGGCGGCGGCTGGCGCCAGCGTGGCGGCGCTCGGGTCCTCGTCGCTCAGCACTCTGTGGGCCGCCAGCAGCTCCTGCATCAAGCGGGTAAGAGCGCGAGCGAGAACAAGAGCAGGGAAGGTCAGCTCCTGCGACCCGCACCGAGCGGCTGCGCTTGCGGTCGCGCATGGCGGCGGGCGAGCTGGCTTTCCGCGAGCTCGCGTCGCTGTCGGCGTCGCGCTCCTCGTCGTTGTCTTCGTCCTCCTCCTCCTCCGGCTCCTCCTCGCTCGCATGCTCGTGCTCGTGCTCGTCGAAGAGCTCCATTTTCCTCGCGGCTCGCACTTAGTCGGCAATTCCCTTATCTTCTTCACCTTCCCTCGCAGTCCCACATACACAAAGCAAGTCAAACAGGAAGCCGAGCCATGGCGCTGAAGGAGCCGCCGCCGGCTGGGGCCGCGGTGGCGGCGGCCGCAGACGCAGCCGACTTCCTGCGGCGGCTCTCGGTCGCGGACGCCAAGCTGCTACTGGAGCGCACGCGGCAGGAGAAGGCGCGCAAGACGCAGGAGATGCACTCGATGATCGGCGTGCGCTACCGCGACCTCATTGACTCCGCCGACAAGATCGTGTCCATGCACTCGGCGGCGCTGCGACTCGAGGGCTCGCTGCGCGAGATGCCCGGCGCCTGGACGCGCGCCGAGGCAGCGCTGGCGTCTACGTTGGCGAACGCTGCCGCGCCGCTGCCGGCGACTGCGGCACAAGGAGCGCCGAGTTCGACGGACGCCGACGATACCCGCGAGGAGCCACAGGACGCGCTCGTGCGGACGCTGGTCGAGGCGCCCGAGCGCATGTGGCAGCTGCTCGACCGCGGCGAGAGCTTCGGCGCGCTGCAGGTGCTGCGAGCGGCTGAGGCGGCGCACACGCAGCTGGAAGCGCAACGTGACGCTCTTCCGTTCCTCCGAACGCTCTGGTCGTGCGTGCAGAGCTTCCGACCGGTGTGTGGCCCCTGCGTGAAGACGGTGTGCTGGAGGTGACGCTGTAGGCTGCTGGAGCTGACAGTTGATTGTTGCTATCGGTGGTGCTGCCGGCGGATGTGTGCTCTTGCAGCGTATGATTTCTCGCGCGCGCATGTTCCTGACGTGTAGAGGAAGAGACAGCGCGTTCTACGCGCAGAACCTCTGCACGCTCGCGGTGCTTGCGGAGCCACACATGACTGCCGACCAGCTCTTCACGGTGTATCTCGACTCGCGCTCCAAGTGGATGGGAGGCGGCGCTAGTGCGGCGGATAAGCCAGAGGGTGGGACCAAGTCGCTTGCGGAGCAGGCGCGGGAGCTGGCGGTTGTCGTACGCTCGGTGAACCTCACAATCCTGCAGACGGAAGAGATGTTTAGTGCAGAGAACGCGTTCGCAGCATTCGGTGCCGCGTTCGATCTCAAGCCTGCGCTGAGGGAGCAGCTGGAGCAGTTCGTGGCGAGCGGATCGCTCCATCGGAGGACGACCGAGTGGTTTGTCGAGCAGCACAAGAAGGTACGGAGTCAATGGATGTGCCTTGGAGAGCTTGCTCAGGCCGTGAAACTCACTGCTAAAGCTGTGGTCGCACACACACAGATCGAAGCCCAGGTGTCGCTGACGATCAGCCAGATCTCGTCGATTGGGCTGCTGGCAAAAGTGCAGGGGAAGCTCAGCCGAGCGAACTTGATCGACGGCGAGTGTTCAGGCTCAAAGCTGTGGCCAGTGATCTCGAGTGCGATGGGGCCCGCGACACGTAATCTCCATGACAATTCCCCGTTCTCGGTTCTCTTCGCGGACGCGTTCCGCAAGCGAACGCGCGACTTGGTGCAGCACTCGTTTGTTGAAGCGTTGGAGGCAATCAAGAAGCAGATCCGGCAGGTGGTGAGTGATTCGGCTCGAGAGAACACCAGTCGACTGAACACCCGGCTCGGCAGTGTGAAGTTCTACGAGTACTTCGAGATTATCCGCAAGAAGGCGTCGGATCTCGACGCGAGCGATCTCCAGGCGGTTCTCGTTGAAGAGTTTTTGCGGACGCTGCTGAAGCTCGTGGTATTTTTCGAGACCGAGTTTCCTCTTTATGGGGCTGAGACGAAAGCCACTACCACCAGCTCCAGCACCGATCGAGGAAGCAATGAGGAAACAAAGTATCTGTGCATCTCGAACATCCTCAGCTCGGTGCTCGCGGGCTTTCCAGAACGCAGTGCGAAGCTGTTTCCGAACATGGCGAATGCGTCGCTCTCGGACGCGAGCGGCTTCTCGCGCGCGCGAGCTGTGTTTGAGGAGCACGCCCAAGATGGCTGCGTGACACGAGCAGCTCTGGATGCGGCATTGCAGGTATGTGATGGTGTCCTACCCGTCCGCTCTCTTGCAAGCTGACGGACTCTGTTCTGCTGTGCTTTTTTACCCGCTTGGTCAGGTGGCAAATCAATCGAGCAATGGTGCTGCGACCCCGTGCTTTATCGATGAAGAGCTGAGCTCGCTGCACAAGCTCGGACCACACGCGTTCTTCTTAGTGCTCGAGATCAAGCGGCACGCTGTGTATCCGCAGACTTTTGTGAGCGTGGTGCGCGAGCTGTCTCGCGAATACTGCGAGCTGTGGGCGAGATCCCATCTCAGCCGTAAGATCGAACCTTTGCGCGAACGCATTCGCATGGAGCAGTACGACTTGAGCAACGAGGTACGCGTTTACTGTTCGTTTGCCATCAAGATGTCGATCGATCCACACTGACCTCGACCTATGCTTCGCCAGGAGTGGATTACGACGCACGAAGGCTGGGTCCAGCAACTGATTACGGCAGACAGTCTGGGGAGCGACTTGGACGACTCGGCGTCGGAGACCGAGGCGTTTGGCGAGGAAAAGGTGTGGCTGCCGTGGTGCGAGACGACAACTGTGTCGAGCTTCCTGTTCCAGTGCTGCTACATGCTGGACGAAGCGAATCACCTAGTGCGCAACTCGGAGGCGGCAGACGAGAAGCTCGTGACGCTGATGCACGGCACGATTCGAGACGTGCTGGTGGAGCAGCTGACGATCATCAGCGTCGACGCGTACGAGGAAGGCGTGGCGCTGCTTGTGCGTGCGAAGGCGAAGCAGAAGAAGCAGAGCGTGCTCAACTTTGGCGAATGCTGCATCCTGCAGTTCTTGTTCGACATGTACTTTGTACGCGCGACGCTCGGGTTCTCGGACTTCATCCGCTTTGGCTGGGGCGACGAGCTGAACGAGGACGAGTGCTCACCTGGGCTCTTGCGGCTGAAGAAACTGTTCGAGAAAATGCAGGACTTTGTCGACCCGGTGGACTGGGAGATCTACGGTCCGCAGTTAATCGAGAACGTGGTGGTCCAGTTCCGGAAGAGCCGGTTGCTCTTCTCGTCGCTCTCGGAGGCAAACGACATCAACGACATCAGTACGTTTGTTCGCTCGATCGCTTGCCTGACTGGCTAAGATGTGTGCACTGAATGTCGGATGTAGAGAGTCAAGCGCTAAGACGATGGATGCTGCTGCTTTGTGTGTATGTGTGTAGACGGGAAGCAGGTGTCTGTCGGTGTCCAAGACACGCGGCCGCTCATCCGGATCGCTGAGCCCGTCGCGAGGTTCTCGCTGCTGCCCGTGCCGTCCAGCCACCGGCGACTGCAACGGAAGCCGTCTCCGACTCCGAGCAGACTTGTGCCTGCACAGACAAGTTCGACGACTGGCAAACCGCCGACAAGGAGTGCGAGTCCGTTCCAGGAGCAGCGCGTCGCAGCGTCAGCAGCTGCAGAAAGCAGCTCATCTGCGTCGCTCAAGCTGCAGAGCATCCTGTCTGGGTCCGCGGGCACGAACCTGCTGTCGTCTGCGGCGAAGGGCATGAGCTTCATCTCGTCCGCGACGAGTTCGTATCTGCGCGAGGGCGAGAGGTAGAGAGAAAGCAGATTTTTGAGGCGTGCGAAGAAGAGAGGACATCCGATCCAGCTCGACCAGCCTTCGGACGTGATTCGGAGCTTTGAGAGAGAGTGTCGTGCGCGGCGAGCGCGCCAGCGGAAGCAGGCTCATCTTGCGTGTTGCTGCGCAGCTCAAGAAATGACCATGTTCGGTTTGAGTGGACTAAGTTCAAGTGCAGCGACTCAAAAAGTAGTTTGCACCCATAAAAAATCAGGTGTTCAGTGGTCTCATTTCACTTGACTCGTGCTCAAGGCTGCAAGCGAGCATTCCAGTTCTAGTAATTAAGCAGTGAGTTTATATATTAATTCGCTGGGCTCATCACCTGTTTCTCCAGCAGGTTACACGTTCAGCAGGTACAAACGAACGCATCGCTGGGATCTTGACAATGGAAAAAGTGCGTCGCCATTTGGCATTCGACGGCGCCACCAGAACGCTCATCCAGCGAGAAGAGCTCCCTTTTCCGTCCCCTCCCTTCTTTCTCCATCGAGTGCTCGCCCGACGCGATGGAGAACGCCAAGCGCACGCCGCGCCGCGAGGGCGAGAAGGTCTGGTGCCCGGACCCGCGCAACGTGTGGCAGCTCGGCACCGTCATGGAGGACGACGGCGAAAAGCTGCACGTGGCGCTCCCCGAGAGCGACAACAACGAGCAGCAGTTCGCCGTCGCGGACGTGCACCCGTTCGACCCGTCGCATGCGCTCGACCTGGACAACATCTCGGAGATGGACAACCTGCACCAGGCGCCGCTGCTCGACCTGCTGCGCCGCCGCTACCTCGAGGACAAGATCTACGTACGTAGACAGCGAGTGGACGCTGCGACGTGGCGGTGCTTCCTCTGCTGACGTATGTGGACACATTGCTGGCATGTTGTAGACGTACACGGGGGACATTCTCATCTCGATCAACCCGTACAAGAACATCCCGATGCTCTACAACTTCCCGGAGCTCGCGTCCATCGGCAAGCTGGACAACCCCGTGCCACACGTCTACTCGACAGCGCACGGCGCCTACCACGCGCTGCAGAAAGACGGCAAGTGCCAGTCGATCCTTGTCTCCGGCGAGAGTGGTGCCGGCAAGACCGAAGCGTCCAAGTACATCATGCGGGTGGGTGAGAGGATAGAAGAGGACGCGGATGCATGGGGAGAGTGAGCTCGCATACACTTATGAGGCATGTATTGTGTATCATGTGGGTGCGTAGTACCTGGCGAACATCAGTGAGATTGGCAAGCGCGGGCCGAAGACGACGGACAAGAGCGCGCCTGGCCGATCGTCGGTCGAGCAGTGTGTGCTGCAGAGTAACCCGCTGCTTGAGGCGTTCGGTAACGCCAAGACGATCCGCAACGACAACAGCAGTCGCTTCGGCAAGTTCATCAAGATCTACTACAAGGACGACGGCACGATCTCGGGCGCGACGACGAGCCACTTTCTGCTCGAGAAGAGCCGCATCGTGGGCTGCGCCGACTCAGAGCGCAACTACCACATCTTCTACCAGATCTGCGCGGGGATGCCCGCGGAGGAGAAGAAGGCGCTCAAGCTCAAGAACGCGGCGGACTACTACTACTTGAACCAGGGCAACTGCATCCAGGTGCCCGAGATCAACGACAAGAAGGATTACAAGGAGCTCGTGGAGGCCATGGGCACGGTCGGTATCGAGCCAGAGACCCAGAAGACGATCTTCACGCTCGTCGCGTGCGTGCTGCACCTCGGCAACATGGAGTTCACGGAGAACGCCAAGCTCGAGGCGCAGATCGCCAAGCCCGAGGCCGTGAACGATCTCGCGGAACTCATGATGGTGGCACCGGGCGAGCTCGAGTTCGCGCTCACGAAGCGCACGATGTCGGCCGGTGCGCGCGGGTCAGTCGCCGAGATCTCGCTCTCTGCCGTTGAGGCGAACAAGTCGCGCAACGGGCTCGCGAAGGACATCTTTAGCAAGCTCTTCGACTGGCTCGTCTCGCAGATCAACAACTCGACGAAGCAGAGCGTGTCCGGCGACGGCGGCAGCAGTGGCGGGGCGTCCAAGTTCATCGGCATTCTCGACATTTTCGGCTTCGAGAGCTTGCAGTTCAACTCGTTCGAGCAGCTCTGCATCAACTACACGAACGAGATGCTCCAGCAGCAGTTCAACCAGCACGTCTTCGTGTACGAGCAGGAGGTGTATGTGGAGGAAGGGATCGACTTTTCGCGCCTCGAGTTCCAGGACAACGGACCGTGCCTCGATCTGATCGACAAGAAGCCACTTGGCATCCTGCCGCTGCTCGACGAGCAGGGCATGCTCGGGCGTCGTGCAAGCGACGAGAACTTCATCCAGAAGCTCAACCAGACGCACTTGCCGCAGGGGAAGCTTCCGGAGGGCAAGATCCAGTACTACTCGAAGCCCCGTTTCGCGCAGGACCAGTTCACGATCCACCACTATGCCGGCGAAGTGACGTACAACGTCACGGGCTTTCTCGAGAAGAACGACGACTCGCTGCACAACGATCTCATCTCGCTCATGGATAGCTCCAAGTGCGAGTTCCTGCGCAAGCTTTTCCCGATTGCGGCGGCCGCAGCAGCGAACGGCGGCGGCGCGGGCGGCTCGGCGCGCGGCAACGCGCTGCGCAAGCCGCTTCAGAAGGCTGGCGGCCGCATGACGGGTACCATGACGGTGGGGCGCAAGTTCCGCGACCAGATGGCGGACTTGATGCTCGAGCTGAAGGCGACGGCGCCGTCGTTTGTGCGCTGCGTGAAGCCGAACAACCTGCGGTTCCCGCAGGGCTGGAACGCGTCGCTGATCCTGAACCAGCTGATCTACCTGGGTGTCATGGAGACCGTGCGCATTCGCCGCTCCGGGTTCCCCGTGCGTCGGTCGTTCGAGGAGTTCCACCAGAAGTACGCGATTCTGACACGCAAGCTCAACGTCACGAAGGCGAAGCGCGAAAGCATGACGGACAAGGACTTCTGCGAGGTCATCCTGCGGTTCATCGACCGCGAGAACTGGCAGCTCGGCCACAAGAAGGTCTTCCTGCGCGACAGCCAGCTGCGCATTCTGGACAACGAGGTGCGCAAGATCACGCAGGACGCCGCGACGCAGATCCAGAAGCACGTGCGCCGGATGCTGCAGCGCAAGAAGTACTTGCTGATGCGCGAGAAGGTGATCCTGCTGCAGGCGACTGTGCGCATGTTCCTCGCCAAGAAGCACTACAAGCGCATGCAGCGCCGCGTCACGCTGCTCAACGCGCTCGCGCGGCAGTTCATCGAGCGCCGGAAGTATCAGCGCCTGCGCAAGGCGACCGTGTTCGTGCAGGCGCGAGTGCGCGGCAGGATCGCGCGACGCCAGATCTGGTACCTGCGCCATGCACCCAAGGCGGCGACGAAGATCAACGCGCAAGTTCGCTGCTACCTCGCGCGCAAGCGGTTCCTCAAGCAGAAGCGCGCGGCGTCGATCGTTGCGAACGCGCACCGTATGCGCAAGCAGCGCAAGACGTTCGTGGACATGCGCCGCGCAGCGTCCGTGATCGCCGCACGCTACAAGGGCCATCTCGGCAAGCGGAAGTACAAGGAGATGAAGAAGGCGGCGATCGTGCTGCACGCGGTGGGTCGCGGCTTCCTAGCGCGCCTTAAGTTCGGCAAGAAGGCTCGCGCTCGCGCCGTGCTGCGCAACAAGGCGCAGCGGCAGATCGCTCGCATCGTGCGCGGATTCCTGGCGCGGCGCGCGTTCCAGCGCTCGCGCCACCGCATCATCATGATCCAGGCGCGCGTGCGCGCGAACAAGGTGCGCACAGAGTACCTCAAGGGCCGGGAGGCGACGATCAACTCGCAGGCGATGATCCGGCGTGCGCTCGTGCGCCGCAAGTTTTTGCGGGAGAAGAAGATGGCGACACGCATTGAGGCGTTCGGTCGCATGGTCATCTGCCGCCAGCGGTACGCGGACGAGCGCCAGAAGATTGTGCTGCTCCAGTCGCTCTGGCGCATGCAGATGCAGCGCCGGCAGTTCAAGCGACGCATGTTGCAGATCACGGTGCTGCAGGCGCTGTGGCGCTGCCACTATGAGGCAAAGCGGTACCGCGAGACGCGTCGCAAGATCGTGACGATCGAGGCGTTCAGCCGAATGGTACTCGCGCGCACCAAGTTCCTCAAGCTCAAGGCTGCTGTGGTTGTGGCGCAGTCGGCCGTGCGCACGTACCTCGGCCAGCGCACGTTCAAGCGGTGCCGGCGTGGCATCACGCGCATGCAGGCGCGCTTCCGCGGGTTCATCCAGCGCAAGAAGTACCACCGCACGCGCGGACGCATCATTCTCGTGCAGAGCGTGTTCCGCCAGCGCAAGGCGAACAAGGTGCTCGTGGTTCGCCGCCGCGCGCTGGCGCGCGTGCATGGCGTGCTCAAGCTCTTCCTGTCGCGCGTGCGCATGCGCAACCGCACGAAGGAGCTGTTCGCCGCGGCGCACGCGTACAACTTGACCGAGGTGCTGCACATCGCGCAGGAAGTGCCGGGCATGCTGCGTGTACGCGACCGCTGGAACGAGATGATGTCGCTGGTGCACGTGGCTGCCAAGAACGGCGACCTGAACCTCGCGCGCTTCGTGCTCGAGGAGAACCCGCAGCTCGAAGACCTTGTGTACGGCAAGGACTCGGCCGGCAGCACACCACTGCACTACGCGGCGCGTCTCGCGCACCTGGACATGGTGAAGCTGCTCGCCAAGATCGCGAACCGCAACGCGATCCCCGTGTTCGACGGCGCGTTCATCGGCGCTCGCGAGCGTAGCGCCAGCAGCGCAAGCGCGAGCAGCAACCCGGACGAGTCGATGGAGAAGCTGCGCTCGATCTCGAGCGTGAGCTCCTCGTCGGCCCGCTCGCCGACGACGCGCTCGCCGTCCAAGACGGCATTCAGCCACAGCGGCAGCAGCACGGTGAGCTCGATGGGAACAGGGACGCCGCAAGGCTCGCAAGACTCGCGGTTGCGCGGGCTGTCGAGTATGTCGAGCACATCGTCGTTCTCGATGGTCCCAGCCGCGGCGCCAGGCGATGCGTCCGCTGCTGCACCAGTGAAGCGTCCGGGACGCCGCACGCTCGTGTCATCGGGGCCACGTGTCCGTGGCTTGTCCGGCGCGATGCCACCGGTGCTGCCGACGACCGTGCAGATCACAGTGTACAAGGAGGGCTACCTGCGCAAGGCGAGCGGCACGCGGTGGGCGAACAAGCGCTACGTGATGGTGGATGAAGTGTGTCTGTCGTACTACAAGGCACCGAAGGAGCGCATCCCGCTCAAGATCGTCGAGCTGTGCGACGCCACGATCAAGCGCATTTCGCACGTGGACAACTGCTTCGAGATCCACTCGCCGCGCCTCAAGAGCTCGAAGAACCCGGAGGGCATCCTGTCGTTCGTGGCGGACTCGGAGGAGGAGGTGCACGAGTGGATGGCGGCGATCCGCAAGGTGCGCGGCGTGCGCGTGAAGACGTCGAGCCCGCCGTTCCAGAACATGATTTGCATCGACACGGCGCTGCGTCGCGACTACGTCAACATGAAGAACAAGCTCGGCTTCACGCCACTGCACATGGCCGTGCAGAACGAGGAAGACGAAGGCTTCGAAGCCGCCAAGGTGAGCGTGTGGCTCATCGAGAACGGCGCGGACGTGAACGCGGTCGACGTCAACGGTGACACGGCGCTGCACTATGCTGTGATGCTCAACCGCTTCGACCTCGTTGAGACACTGATGAAGCGCGGCGCGGATCCAACCGTTCAGAACGCCAAGGGGCTAAGTCCGATCGATATCGCGCCCGAGGAAGACATCCGCGAGATCCTGGACCCTGCAGTGCACGCCGCTGATGTCGCGGAAGAGGAAGCAGCAGTAGCGGCGGCGGAGCACCATGCGCAGCAGCAGCAGCACAGCGTGCCGCGCCGCTCGACGCCGTTGCTCAAGTCACCGGCGCGTCTGCCGGACAGCACGTACGTGTCGGTGTTCCTCGGCGCAGTGGCGGTGGCGACGGGGCCGATCATGGAGACGCCGCACTTCAACTTGTACGTGCTGGACGCCAAGGGCGCGGTCGTGGAGTGCGCGCAGCGCACGCCCAAGTCGCTCATCCAGGCAGGCGGGAACTACTGGTGGTTCGGCAACTCGTGGTACATCCAGACGCCGCTTGAGCACCTCAAGGATGGTGCGTGTGGCGCACTGGTGTTTGCAGTGCTTATGGTGCGGCTCAGTTGTTCACTGTGTTGGTGGCCTCTCTCTCTTTCTTTCTCTCTCTCGTGTGATGCGTACGCACAGGCTGCGTGGCGGTGATGGAGCTGCGCCACAAGAACCTCGTGACGGACGAGATCGAGGTTGGGTGCTGGACGTTCTTCCGTCTCGACCTGAGCAAGATCACGAGCGCGCCCGTGACGTTCGAGATGTACGCGGCGCCCGTGGATCCTGTGAGCAAGATCCTTGCGCGCATCCCGGGCGACTCGTTCCTGCAGGCGGAGATCAACGTGTCGTTGTGAAAACGTAGTGCTGTCGGTCGGTACTGTCGTTCGGTACTGTTGGTCGGTCTCTCGCTGAAGCCGGTGAGTGGGAGGGAAGGTCGGGAACGTGCTGCTTAGCTCGCTCGCTCGCCCGCCCACTCGCACGTGCCCGCGCAGTAGCTGATAGAGTGATGGATGCAAAAGGTGATACACGTGGCATTATGGAGGAGCACAGTCTCTCGGATGGCCTTCTTCTCGCCCTCTTCCTTCTTGCCTGCTTGCTTGGGTGTTGCACTTAGGCGGAGCCGCAGTTGCCGTTCTCCGGCGCCACGCACGCGACCGTGCGCGCCGGCTTGTCCGGGATGCCCTCGTCCGCGAAGCACGCGAGCGCGCCGTCCTTGCACTGCGCGTACACGCTGCCCTTGCGCATGCGGCGCCCCACAAGGTAGCAGATGGCGCCGTTGCCCGCGAGGTTGATCTTGGCGCCGGCCGACTCGGTGCACGGCGCCAGCACGCTGCTGGTGCTGGAGGCGCAGGCGGCGAGCACCGCGAGGAGCAGCGTCACGAAGAGGAGGAGCTTGGACATCGCTCGCGCTTGGTGCTCGAGGTCTTCTTGGTGGGAGTTTGGGGAGTCAGCTTGCGTTGCGTTTGTTTGTAGGGGATTGTTCCTGCATTTCTCCCTGTGCACTGGTGCACGCGTCGGGACAGCGGGAAGTAGGACGGCGACAGCGTCGTCACCGCCGTCGATCAGATGAACGGAGCAAGAAGGAAGAAGAGGATACGTTCTCTATAGAAAATGCAGCAAAGGAACTTTACGAGGTTGTCTTGGAGTCCTAGAGGGATGGATCATCTTGCGTCGCGCACCACGCACACACCCGCCAGGCTTACAGGATCCGGCGCTTCTTGGCCGAGTTCATGTACGGCCGCAGCACCCACTCGTTCTCGGCCTCCTTCTGGTCACACGTGCCGAGCTTCACCTGGTACAGCTGCAGCTCGAAGCGCGGACCGCACTCCTGGAGCTCCACCTCGCGCCCCGTCTTCTTGAACACGTGATGGCGGAACGAGATGAAGTCGTTGTCGTTCGAGAGCGTGATCACGCGCTTCGAGTCCGGCTTGGGGACCGGGAACAAGTGCTTGAGGATGTTCGCCACGCGCTTGCCCTGCGCAGACCGACCGACAGCGTCCGTCAGCACAACATATCACGATACGCTTTCGCGCTGCAGTTGGTTCTATCGTTTCAACGCTTACGAACGCACCAGCGCAGTCTGGAACTCGTTCAGGATGATGTGCGGGTACGCCTCGGAGATCGTCGCGCGGTCCTCGATGTCGTGGCGCAGCACCGCGTTGTTGAGTGAGAAGTAGGCTGTCGGGCCGTACGGCAGGTGCGAGACAACCAGCCCGTCCGGTTCGCCGCGCGTCTCCGTCACGATGATCAGATCCGTGTAGTCGTGCGACCGCGCGCTCTCGACAAGCTAAAGTGGGGAGGGAGACAGCCATCGAAACAATGTGAGCGATGCTCGCATCCTCCCAGCCGCAATGAGGCAGAGAGCGAGCGAGAGAGCGAGAGAGAGAGAGAGCACGCACATCGCCGATGGTGTGCGCGCCGCGGTTGAGGCGGATGGCGTTCGGGAAGATAAGGCGGATCTCCTGCGCGAACTGTTTGAGACGCGAGCTCGGATCGCGCGACGTCGTGATCGCGACCTTGGGGTCGAACATGCCGGCGTTCTTGTACTCGTCGTCGATGTGGTTGAGCGGCTTCTCGTGCTTGTCGTCGTCGTACTCCATCTCATGGCGCAGGTTGCGCTCCTGGCCGCGCAGCTCCGTCGGGATCGCCTTGCCGCCTGCGAGCGCAAGTGCGCGCGTTCGTTAGTTGGCCGGCGCAGTCCACGGGGTGCGCCCACGCTGTCGTCGGCGCAGAGAGAGAGAGAGAGATAGGCAGAGACGCACTGCGGATGGCCTCCTTGAGCTGCTGCTTGTGGTCGTAGAGCGCGCGCTCCTTGCCCTCGAGGCCCTTGCGGTAGAGGTACTCGCGGCGGAGGCGCACGTTTCTCCGGACCGACATGCTGGGCGAGGTGGTGCTGCGCGCTGGAGGGCTTGGTCGTGCTCGCGCCCGTTCCTGCAATGGCTGTCAGAGCCAACCAAAGCCTCCGGGCCGGCGTCAAACCCATTAAATACAAGGCTAGTATTGCAAATTATACAAAGGTCCCCCCACGGGATCAGGCCACGACATCGATCTTGCGCGGCTGCATGCGCGCGGCCGCAGCTGCGCCGGCGGGTGACGGCGACGACGTGGCCGCAGACGAGGCGGCCAGCGCGCACCGCGGCTCCTGCTGCCGGTGGCGCCGCGTGCGCCGCTTCTTCGGCAGCAGCGGCGGCGGCGACAGCGGAAGCGGCGGCGGCGACAGCACGGGCGACGCGCCGCCGCCGCCGCCGGCTGGCCCCTGGCGCGCGCGCTTCTTCTTCTTCGACGGCACGGGCGGCGACATCCCGCGCTCCCACTTGCTGCGGCTGGCGCCGCCCGGCGCGCCCCCGCTCTTCTTCCCCGCCGACGTCGGGATCGGGATCGGGATCGGCTGGGACTTGGGGAGAGCCGGAAGCGCCGCCGAGTGCGCCGGCGACGCGCTCCAGTCCGCGTGCAGCGGGATGTTCCGGAAGAAGAGCATCGGACACGCCGCCTTGAAGTGCCCGCTCTCGCCACAGTACCAGCAGTCAGTCGTGATCATCGCCAGCGCCGCCGTGGCCGCACTCGCGCCACCTCGACCCTCGTCGCCAGCGTGCTTGGGAGGCGACAGCGTCCCGCACTCGCGCGCCTTGTGCTCGCTGCTAGCGCAGATGTAGCAGCTAGCGCTCGCATCCCATGACGTCGCGTCCGCCGCGCAGATCTCGTCCAGGCGGCGACCGGCACACACCATCTCGTACGCGCGGCGGAACTCGAGACTCAAGAGCTCCTGACCCTTGCGGTGGAAGATCACACGTCCCACGTCGTGTGCCAGCTCGAACGGGTCCTCGATGCTCAGGCGCCACGGCACCGGATGGCTCCACTTCGTCGCCTTGGCCAGCGGCGCGCCCACACGAACGCTCACGACGTCGGCCTCCCAGTTGAACTCGCTCGCGTAGAAGAGGAAGAAGCCTGCGAGCAGCGCGCCGACCGAGTCCTGGAACGACGTGCCGAGCGCCGGCGCCGACTGCACATCGGCAGCCGGCAGCGCGTGGAGACGCTGCAGCAGCGACGACAGGCTCGTTTCGCTCGGCAGACTCGCGAACTGCGTGTGGATGACCGGCAGCAGCACCGGCGACTGCCGGGACTGGAGGTAGAAGATCAGCAGCAGCGAGAAGCCTGTGGGTGCGGCATGGCGCAGCACTGGTATGAGAAGAACTGGATGCACCTCCGTCCGGTCGCAGGCTTAAAGGAAAGAGAGCAGAGCGCCTTCCGCACCGTAGGAGCTCAGCGTGCCGTTCACCGAGTCGTTGATGCCGCGCTGCTTCGCCCAGTACTTGACAGCGAACGCCAGCGGCCGCACGCGCGGGTCGGCGTGGCCGTAGTACCTGATCAGCGCCGTGTTGAGCAGCGCGTGGACGCCACCGACCGACACGTCGCACGCGACCTGGGTGATGGGTGGGGATGAGGGAGGGAGAGAGGGAGGGAGGTTAGCGTACTCATCGTCTCAAGCTCGCGCGAGCACGTACGTGGCGGACGGGGTCCCACAGCTTGAGCACCGGCACGCGCGCGTGCTGGACGAACTCCTTCACCTCGAGCACGTCGGCGAGGCGCGCGCGCGCGGTCGCGAGGATCTGCGCGCGCTCGTGCGCCGTCAGCTGGTTCTGGCGGCGCACGTCCGCGAAGTAGATGCCGAGGTCGACGTCGCTGCCGCCGAAGCCCGTGCCGCTGGTCACATCCCCACATACACACACACTAACAGTGAGCGCCGATTCGGCGTCAGGCGATCGCAGGAGCAGCGACCATCACTCTCGCCCACCTTTCGGACGAGCCGAAAGGCAGCACGCGGCATGTCGGCCACTCGCGCGCCAGCGTGCGCTGCACGAGCGCGCGCACATCGCGCTTGCGCTGAAGCTCCGAGGCGCTGGGCTCCAGCTGCTCGAGCAGCGAGGCGGCGTCGACCGAGAGCTTGCGGATGCTGGGGGCGGCGCCCATGCTGGATGGCGTGTTTCGCAGGCGGTAGGTGGTGGGAATGACGGGCGGTGGTGGGAGGTGGTGGTGGTGACGCGTGAAGAGATCGCCATAGTGGGGTGGGGGGATCCGGAGAGGAAGTCTAAGCGGTCATCCCGGCGCACTTGGCGGCGCGCGACGACGCTACTCTCTCTCCGTGTGTCTCTCTCGCTCACAAGAAGCGGAATGGCAGTCATTCCGATAGGAAGGAGCCATCGTGAGCCAGATTGAATCCTGCGAGATATTGTTTTCGGGCACGTGGGGTTGTGGCGCCTTCTTGGCATAATGTGAATCTGTCCAAGAATTCCAATCCTAAGAGGACATCCCAAACTGAGACATACTGGCATATGTCAGAGAGTATTATTTCGATCAATAGCATTTGCACGTGAACAATAATTGCCACACCTAGTTTGATATTTCATTATATTGAAGGGTTCACGCTCAGATTGGTGAAATCGTTTGAGCTTAAACTAAACGAGTAGTCGCTGTCTTATGAGACTATCTAATTGTCGCGTCCTAGAATAGTGACTATTACCTCAAATGACCGTTCTGAGCGACTACTCGCCTGTTTCGAGCTCAAATGACGTCCAAATGATGCACAGTGGAGGCTATCATTTTGAAGAAGCCACGCTCGCAAACCCTTTTTGTAGAAAAGAATGAGCTCATGTGTGCGATTTTGGCGTTGTTTGTCGCGCACTGTATCTGTTTGGCGTAGACTGTATCAAATCTCATAGGAAACCTGAGATTGTTTTCGTATTGAGGAATATGATCACTTTTCCGACAAGTAAACCGTCTACTTGAATTGAGTATTACTGCAACATCCAATAGAATGCTCTATTGTGATGTTGGCGAAGCATACTCAACGATTCGAAGCGCATTGGCGAATCAGAGGTGAAAGGTGTAGGGTTATGCTTCCGACATTGCTTCCGACATATTTTGTAGGACCCTTTTCAAAAATATGCATATGCGG
>JAASFW010000364.1:0-21340 GCA_023334005.1 Globisporangium orthogonon | reverse complement strand
TCTACTACTACTGTGTGACCTTGTTCGGATGCTTCTTCTTCTTCCGCCTTTGCTTCTTCACGAGCATCGGCTGCGGCTGGAAGGCGAAGTCCCACGCCTGTTGTTCGCCTCTGGAAGTCGACGGCGCGTCAGCGGCAGTGACGTCCCAGAAGCGAATCGCGATCGCCGAGAAGCGGAATGCGTGACCAAAGAACACGTACTCTCCTTCTGTGAGTGAGCTCGCGCCGCCAGATCTCGCGATCGCATTGCTACTATCTCCGTCTGCCTGACGAAGTTCGTCACGAGCGATGTCGCACACCAGCACCGTCTTCTTCACATCTGCCGCCACGCGCGTGAGTGCCTGCAGCACGCCCCACGACAGCGGCGTTGCCTCGTCCTTCACGTACGCGATGTACTCGGAGTGGAACTCGCTCGCGGCGCCGCGGTAGAGCACGTAGTGGCCGCCGTAGTTGAGTCCCGATCGGAGCGTCCACCCGAGCTCTCGCAGGTGGAACTGCGCGACGAAGTGGCGCTGGAAGTGTAGGTGCGGCGCCGCGTTCGAGAACTGGTCCCAGATCTCAGCGAGGGACCCGGTTGCAGCTGCTGGGACGAGCCATTGCGTCGTCGTGAGCAAGTAGAACGCCTCCGACAGCGACAGCAGTCGAGTTCGCTCGGATGCGACGGGTGGTGGCAGTGACTTAGAGGCTGGTGAGCAAGAATTGGAGCCGGAAGGTGGCGCAGCTGCAACGGCGGCCACTCCGAAGCCTCGCGTCTGGAAAAGCTGCCAGAGCTGCGCGTGCGCTGCGCTGGCGTAGAAGCGCACGGCGACAGTAGCAGCGTCCTGCTGCTCCCAAGCGAGCTGCTCCATTATTGCTCGTTTGTCACCATATATTCAGAAAAATCCTCCTGGAAAACGCAATATATTGTCCTTTGCATTTGAGCAGACTGGTCGTTGCATTTGAAATCCATCGGGGCAGTCTGGCCACGGTCACTTCAACTTGTGGCAAGAAGGTAGTCGTAGCGTCGAGATCCAGCGCTTCATGCATCTCACTTCTCAGCCTACCACGGCCAGATCGCCGCTACTACACGTCAACAAGAATGACGACCGGCAGCGACCTCCAGGTCGAGTTCGACATCGCGACCGCACGCGGATACGTTCCGAGTATCCCCAGGTTCGCCGGAGTCGCTATCGCCGTCGGCATCGCGTGTATGGCCCACTCGACCGCGCAGGCGAGCGACGTGTGCGTCGAGTTTGCTATGGACTCCGGGGTCACTAAAACCGCAGCAGTCTTCAGCGTGGCGCTCGCTGTCGTTGCTGGGCTGGTTCTAGTTACGACCCCGTGGGTGCTGTGCAGGACGCACGTGGCACAGTGACAGCGCGCCACCGCGACGCAGATCGTGAGCGAGTCCGGGTGGCTGAACCGCACGACGCAGACGATCCCGCTCGACAGCATTCAGGATCTGAGCGTGAGGCAGGGCTTCCTGCAGCAGCGCTTCGGGATCTGGACGCTCGAGGTGCAGATCGCAAATTGCACATGACGTTCACGACGCGATCATAAACTGCTGAAATGCGCTGGTGGTCAAGGGATACCAACCGAATGTGTCGATGGACTCTGCGAGTGCTGTAGAAGTCGAACCGAATGGAGTTGTTGTCGCGCTCACGGAGCTCAATGGCACAATGACGCGCATAGAGAAGCTGCTGGCAGCGACTTGTAGCGTTCGTGTCAAGTGCGCAGTGCAGCGCAGTGCAGCACAGTGCAGCGCAGTGCGATGCAGGGATCGCAATAACTTCGGCTCTTCCATGGCCGCGATCGACGTGTTTCTGCTGATGCGGAGAGACGAAGCTCTCGTGCAGCGCATGCTGAAAGGCCAGCAGGCTCCACATGTACTCGGAGACGCACTTGGGCTTCGATCGCTCGGGGAGGGTCATGGGGTTCTACCCAAACGCCGATGTGTTCACAGGACATAGCAGTCTCCTCACATCAAGTCTACCAAGACGCGGTCATGATGTTGGCAAGCGAGCACATCAACGAAGCAAGTATGATCCCCGGTTCAAAGTCTGCATCTGACGGCCGTGTCGCTGTCAATAGTGCTCCAGTGTCTGCGAGAGGTGGGCAGCACTCGGTCGAGTACATCTCGGCGCGAGAGAGGAAACGAGATGATCAATATCCAGCAGCGCGAATGATTGCTTCTCTCGAGAATGGGCAGAGTCCTGAGCTGGAGCGTCAGGGAGGCACTCGTGCTGACTGGAACCAAATGGCTTCGTTTCTGCCAAGAGGAGGAATGACGATAACGCGCTTCTGAATGACTGTCGGTGAGCTCCTGCGGTCTGCCACTTCATTGCAGCTTTTGACAAGCATCAGGCACGCGATCAGCACCAAGCAGCCAACCTCGACCGGCAACGATGCAGTCGTCTCAGGATCCGCAAGCAGCCGTCTACCAGGCGCCAGGCACTGTGGTCTACCATGCTCCGCCCGCACCTGTGCCAGCGTCCGCGCCGCTCTATCCAGCGTTTCCGCAGCCGTCACCACAGGAGCAGCCCACTTCTGCTGCTGCTGCTGCTCCTCCTCTAACCGAAGAAGATCCACTCATGAGTGATCCGGACGCATTCCGCGTCGACTTCGACTACGACACGGGGTACAACTACGCGTGCTGCCTCGTGACGGCGGTGAGCGCGATTGTCACGGGAGGCCTCGCGCTTTTCTGCTTTCCGTGCATCAGCAAGGTCGTGCGCAAGGAGGTGAACTCGCAGCAGTGCGTCGTGACAGACAACCGTGTGGTCGTCAAGTCGGGCTGGCTCAACCGCTCGACGCGCTTTATCCCGCTCGACCGCGTGCAGGACGTGAACGTTCAGGAGAACATCGTGCAGCGCCACTTTGGCGTGACAGCCGTAGAGATTCAGACCGCGGGCGTCGGAGTCGGCCACATGCCGGAGGCCTATCTGCTTGCTCCGCGGGACGCCACTGCCGTGCGCAAGGCGATTCTGAACCGCCGCGACCAACTCATGTTCCGCCGCGGCTACTATCCGAAGGAAGGCAAGCCGGTGGCGTCAGAAGCCAAGAGTGCTTCGCAGGTGAGTGGGTACGACAGCGCGGTCGTGCAGGAGCTGCGCGACCTGAAAGAATCCATCTCGCGCATTGAGGCGCAGATCAGCGAGGGCGTCCGGAAGCTCGGCGCGTAGGAGCTGCCGAACCAGGTGCAGACGCATCTACCGGTCACTATCGTAGGCTTCTTCTTCTTAGCGTGCTACTTCCATTATGTTTCAGCTTCTGCTCCGCATATTCCGGCAACCGAGTTGCATCGATTGATCTAGCAACTTGTATGGCGCTCACTCGCTCAGCCGCCCGCCCTCACCAGCAATAATGGCGACCAGCGCCTCGGACGCCGGACGCGTTCACGTGGTGCTGCCCGCCGCGGTGCTCGCGCGGTCGCCGTCGCAGGCGGACGGCGTGAGCCCTGAGACGGAGCGCGCGCACCGCTTCTTCGGCTGCGAGCTCGCGCAGGAGGCGAGCGCGCTGCTGCGGCTGCCGCAGACGGTGGCGGCCACGGCGCAGACGCTGCTACAGCGCTTCTTCTGGCGGCGCTCGCTGCGTGAGTTCGACGCCTTCCGCATGGCGGCTGCGAGCCTGTTTCTGGCCGCGAAGAGTGAGGAGCGCCCGCGGCGCGCGCGCGAGCTGCTCGCGGTCTTCTACGCGCTCTATCGGCGCCGCAAGTGGCGACGCACGCGTGCAGCACAGCAAACGCTCGACCCGGATGGTGCCACGTACACGCGCTGGCGCGAGTGGCTGCTGCGCGCCGAGCGCCAGCTGCTCATCGACCTGGGCTTCAGCGTCTACACGGTGGCCGAGCACCCGCACAAGTTCATCTTGTACTACGTCAAGGTGGTCGGCGGCAGCGACGCGCTCGCGCAGCGCGCCTGGGGCTACGTCAACGACAGTCTGCGCTCCGACCTGTGCGTGCGCCGGCGCGCGGAGGTGATCGCGTGTGCCGCAATCATCCTCGCCGCACGCTTCCTGCAGGTGAAGCTGCCGGACGACCCGCACTGGTACGCGCTCTTCGGTGTCGACCGCCGCGAGCTGTACGAGACGAGCATCGCCATCATGGAGCTGTACAAGATCGAGGAGAAGGTGCTGTGGCTCGAGCCGCTGACGGAAGTGAACCCGTTCGCAGAAGAAAGTAGCGATGAAGAAGAAGGAGGAGAAGAAGAAGGTGCCGAAGCAGCGGGAAAGCAGCCTGCGGAGCAGGAGACGGCGCCGGAAGCGGCGCTGGAGGCAGATGACAAGCAAGTGACGACATCTCCGGATGGTCCAGAGGAGGCGACTGTCGAAAGCGGCGCGTCGACCGCCGCGCAGACGTCGGCAGGCGAGCGGTCCGCAGTGCCCACGTCTTCGGCGTCGGAGCATGCGGTATCCGTACCCGCCACCAGCACCAGCGCCCACAGCTCTCGCGCTGCTGCGTCGGCTCCTTCGACGGAGCCCTCGTCGCGACGTGGCCGCGACCGACGAACTCCGAGCCTCAGCCGGTCGCGCAGTCCGAGTCGAGACCGCCGCCGCCGTTCTCGCGACCGCAGTGCCGAGCGGCGCCGCAGAGGCCGGAGCCGCTCGCCCGATAGGCGCCGCCGCCGCCACCGCCGGAGTCGGAGTCGGAGTCGGAGCAAGTCCCGTAGTCGCAGTAGAAGCCGATCACGCCGTCGGTACCGTTAATCCTCGCTTTCGTCACTAGGAGAGTCACCACCGAAGTTTGCTTGAAAATCATACGTTCTGAGAACAAGCAATGAGCTTCCTGCTGGACGAAGACGAGTACGAGGCCGCGCTCATCGACGAGTTCGACGCAGTGGCGCCGCACCCGCTTGGGCCGCCGCCGCCGCCGCCGCGACCGGCGTATCCGAGCTTTCCAGCGCATTCGTACGCCGCGTACCCGAGCTTCGCATCGCAAGAGCCGGCGAAGCTCCCAGTCCCGAGCCCAACGGCCCCGATCCACGCACCTTATCAAGCGCCGATCTACGCGCCGCCGCCGCCGCCGCCGCCGCCGCTCGCGGGCGCCCGAATGGGAACATCGGACTCGCTGCTGTATCCGAAGTTCGCGCAGGTGCCCGCAGACAGTAGCTCGCTGGCTGCTCCGATGGTTGGGGTGCTGCCGTCGCCCCCGCTGCCACACCAGCAACAATCGCACGATTCCTACCAGCAGCAGCAGCAGCAGCATCGGGAAGGAGCACGACTGCCAGTCGTTGAGGACTTTCAGCCGTCGCCATCCTCTATTCCTCCACAGCTGCAAGAGCGTCGGGCGCAGCGTCAGCGCTCGGAGGTGCTGCTGCCGACGCGAACGCAGCTGCCACAACACTCTCGAGAGCCAACGCCAGCTACATCATCTCCACCACAAGCAACACCAACAGCGCAAGCATTACCACCAACGAGGCAAGCTACGGAAACAGATCCGGCGCTGCAACCTGTACTGGAGCCTCAAACACTCTCTCAGCACGACTTTGAGGTGAAACAGCGAGAGATTGAGCGCGAGCTCGAAGGCTACCAGCACCAACTCGACTATTTGGCGCAGGCGCTCGCGGGCAACACGCCGCATCAGGTGGAAGAGCGCAGGAAGAGAGACGAGGAGCGCCGAGAACGCGAGCGCCAGCGGCTGGTCGCTACTGAGACGCGCGTCCAGCATCAGATCGAGCGAGCGCATGAGCGAGAGCAACGACGCGCGAAGGTGATCGCGAGAGCGCACCGCGCGTCTCGCAGCCCGTCTCCTGACGGGCGAGCAACTAGCGGAAGGCGAGGCGGAGAGCCACATGAAGAGGAGGAGGAGGAAAATGTGTGAGGCTGCTGCATAACGCTACGTTCTTTCGCCACATGTATGACGGAAGACTCCCAACACAGTCCGCTCGGTGCACCACTCTCATGGAGAGGCAAGCTAAAGCGACAGCGGCTGCGTCTCGCGCACAAGGTACGCGTACGCCTGCGCGTCGCTCTCCAGGAGCGGCTTGAGCTTGTCGTGCACCTCCTGGTGGTACGCGTTGAGCCACTGGACTTCGTCCGATGTGAGCAGGCTCGTGTCGATGAGCTTCTGCTGGATTGGCGCCATCGTGATCGTCTCGAACTCGCAAAAGTCCTTCTGCAGCGGGCTCTTGATGTGCGTCGCCTTCTTGGCGACCATCAAGCTCTCGATGCGGATGCCAAAGTTGCCGTTCTCGTAGTATCCCGGCTCGTTGCTCAGGATCATGCCGTCCTGGATGAGCAACCCGTTCGGGTTCAAGCGAAACGACATGAGCTGCGAGCATTCACACACAGGACACACATACCGTCAACATCTTCAGATAACCAACCATCAGCGCACAACTACCGGATCAGACGCCGCAACGCACCACGCCCTTCTCGTGCACGTTCAGGAACGCACCGACGCCGTGGCCAGTGCCGTGGCGGTAGTCCAGACCGGCCTTCCAGATCGGACCGCGCGCGAACGCGTCCAGCTTCACGCCTTCGATCTTGTCCGGGAAGATCGCGCTCGCCAGCGCGATGTGGCCCTTGAGCACGTACGTGTAGCACGCCTTCTCATACGCAGTGGGCTCTCCGAAGTGCAGCGTCCGCGTCACATCGGTCGTGCCATCCAGGTATTGCGCGCCGGAGTCGTTCAAGTAGATGGCCGAAGTGGAGAGCTTCGGGCACGCGTCGCGCTTCGGCTTGTAGTGGATGATGGCGCCGTTCGGCCCGATCGAGGAGATCGTGTCAAAGCTCAGGGACACGAAGCCCTCCATCTGCTCGCGGAACTGCTGCTGCTTGTCTGCTGCCTGCACTTCGTCCCAGTCGCCGAGGCGGCCGTTGTTCGCCTCGTTCTCGAGCCAGCTGAAGTACTTGGTCAGCGCAGCGCCGTCGCGAATGTGCGCCTGGCGCATGCCCTCGATCTCGACTTCGTTCTTGATCGCCTTCTGCGCCATGACCACCGACGTCTCCTCCTTCCGCATCGCAGGCGGGATCGCGAGGAACACGGCGACGTTGCACTGGACCGGATCCACCAAGATCTTCTTATCCTTGTTGGCGGTGGCGAAGGCAGCGATCTCCTGAAGGACATCTGCGTACGGCTTGCAGACAACTTCGCTCGACGACAGGTGGCGCACGACCTCGTCCTGGTTCGCGGCGTCCAAGAACAACGTAGCAGAGCTCTGGGTGACGATCGCGTACGAGACTCTGAAAAACACACCAGCCACTGTTAGGGAAACTGTTTGGGGCGACTGCACATCTCAGCAACAGAGGCGACGCACACGACAGGGTTGAACTCGACGTCGTTGCCGCGGATGTTGAAGAGCCACGCGATGTCATCCAGCGCCGTGAGCACGATCGCGTCAGCTCCTTTCTCTTGCACCGCGGCGCGCACGTCGCCGAGCTTCGCCGCCACGGAGCGGCCAGTGTACTTCTCCGACAGGAACTTGACCTGCGACTTGCTCGCGTGCGGACGCTCCTTCCACACCAGGTCGACGAGGTTTTCGCTCTCGTGCAGCGCCGCGAGCTCGACCTTCGTTTCCTTGAGCGCGTTCGCGAGGTTGCTGCTCCGTCACCACCGATGGTCAGCATATTGTGGTGCTATGATGTCTTTCTGTTACGCAGATCATATCAATCGCCTCGGACAAAGACGCACCGAGCCGCAGACACTGACGTCAGGAACGGGTCGATCGCGAACACGCCCCCCTCGCCGTCCAAGTGCTTGGCCGCCCATTGCTGGCAGAACACGCACGAAGCGCTGGATCAGCGCACTTCTCGAGTCGACTCTCTTTGCGTTGCACATTGTACCTCGATGGTGGGGACACCCGGCTCCTCCGCCTTCATCAGCGTCCACTCGGCGCTGAGCTCCTGCTCGGCCTGCAGGAAGTAACGCCCGTCGGTCCACAGCAGCGCCTTGTCCGGCGTCACGAGCGCTGCGTTCGCAATACATGCGCAGCTCGCTGTCAGCTCATCGCTCCACTCGCACACAACCACACTCGCATTCGCCGACAGACGCACCCGTGCCACTGGAGCCCGTGAAGCCGCTGATGAACTCGCGGCGCTTGTTCGCGGCGCTCACGTACTCGCTCTGGTGCGCATCGGCCGTGTCCACGATGAACGCCTGCAGCGCCTTGCCCGTGAGCAGCTCTGCGGCGCCGCCGGCGGCGTCCTTGGAGCTCAGGTTGTTGCGCAACGAGAGCAGCTGCACATTCGTGCGGCTCAGCAGCGCGCGCAGTTCGCGCAGCTTGTCCGCCATCTCTGGAGTCGCGTGAGGAGGCTTCGGGAGGGGGCTCGGAGGCGTCGGTGGGTCGACTTGCACGATGGGCTGCGAATCCCGGAATGGCATCACGGGCGAATGGATCGCTCATCAAACCTGCTTGCAGCAGGCAGGCAGGTTTCATTGATGTTGTGGTGCACATAAAAGTAGGAATGATGCCACATCATCACGCTGACACTTCTTGCAGCAGAAAAAGAATCGATGGTTCAAACAACTGAGTCATAAACCTGCTTGGACTTGGAAGAGGGCTAGAGGCGAGCTACATTTTGCATGTTAGACAAACAGAGAATGAGATGATCAGCACTACATGAAGCAAGCGCGCACAAATGGATCATTCGCATACTCACGCTGCAAACGCAAGTTGGTCATAGAGTCGCCAGCCAAACCTGAGAGCTAGGACCTGAAGTAGTCTAAACTATCGTTAAAGAAAGCCTTCAGTCTTGTTGCAGGTGCTCTCAGTTCATACGTTAGTGTAAGACAAGACGGCAGCCCAGTATCGCTTTTGACACCATCGGTAATATCGGGCTGAAGACATCGTTCAACTACGCGCACTGTGTGAGTCATTCACAAGAAAGAATCCGCCAAGAAGTGCGTTGGGAGGCTGAGTGTTGTGCAGCGTCTTCTTCAACAGATACACGCAAATGTATTCACATCTGCGTGCAAAAAACTCGGGTTTCCATTGAAGGTCTTCGCTCGCCCTGATCTCGGAGGATGATCACCTTAAATCGGAGGACATTGTCGTCAACGCTGGGTTTCACAAGCACGAACGCAAGATCCAACTTCGTCCGGATTGTTGTGAACAAGAAAAACAACCCAAGGACGTTGAGATCACGTACGGCAACGCCGATGTGGGCAACCACGGCGTGCGTCTCCACATGAGCTACTATGGCTCCCAGTCGTAGATCCAAGTCTAAACAAGTAGAACAGATCATGCATTATTTTATATCTAGAGCTCCAGCGCATTCTTACGCTCTGTCCACTTTGAGCAGTCGGAGCCAACTCCTGTGTGAACCATTGATCCTGGAGTACGCAACCGCATCACCGTGTTGGATCGACACAGGAGAACATTAAGCGCTTGTGACGAACCCGAGAGGACCCTTAGAAGTTTTAAGCGAGTTGATCACCTATGATTTTACTTTTTCCAAAAACATTAAACTAGCAAGAGTTGAGTGGCATACCTAAATACCTTTCTGCCACTCACAACTTGGCGGCCGAGATCCTCGCTCAAACCTTCACGAGATCGTGCAACTCGACGAGTCCTTCGGCATGAGGATCTGACTCTTCTCCTGTGGGTACGGCATCGTCGAAGGAGACGCCACCACGCGCCAGTTCACGTGACGTGAGATCTCGTCTGCAAGCAGCTTCGCGATCTTCACGTGGCCGTTCACGGCGAAATGCCGCAGCGTGGCATAGTCGCTCTCTTCGAGTCCGCCGTCCACCTGCAGGAGTAGCAAGCAAGCGCAAGCGCAAGCGCGAGAGAGATCGTTCGTCACATCTTTTGCGTCCTCTCCACCAGACAACCTTCGTTTTCGATCGCAGGCAACCAAGCCGACGCGCACCTTGATGTACGCGTAGTGCATCCGCGAGTCGTGCTTGCCGACTCGGGACATGGCGACCTTGACGATCTCCTGCAGCTGCAATGCCACGAGGCTGCGGTTCGTGTCTGATTCCTCGGCACTCATGCAGCTCTCGTCATATGCGACGCAAAAGATGTGCGCGCGTGGTCGATCTGGAACCACGAGATTAGTATTAGTATGGACTGAGGTCAGTTCACACACAGCATGTAGGAAACGTACACTGGCGAACTTCCGCGAGGAAGAGCGCGTACGCGCTGACGATCTCGGTCTCGAGCGACGCCGGCGGAAAGAGGTCGTTCGCGCCGAGGTTGACCACGACGACGTCCGGCATCCAGCTCTCCATGTCCCACTCGCCTTCGCGGGACGCGATGGTGTTCTTCCAGAGCGTCGGCATGTTCGGCCCCCAGTCGCCGGCGTTACTGTGCACGCCCTTGCCGGTCCACGCGAGCACGTGCGCCTCCGCATCGAACATGCGCGCGAGGATGCACGCATAGCCGTTGTAGACGTTCTCCATGCGCCCCTTGATGCCGAAGCGATTCTTGGAGCTTGTAGCTTTGCCTTCATTCCCAAATGCGCTCGTCACCGAATCGCCAATGAACTCGATCTTGCGGTCCGGCTCGGGGTTGCACGGAAGCACCTCCGCGCTTGACTCGACGATGAACCCGTAGAACGTGCACACCTGTCCGCAGCAACGTGAAGGCTCGTGAGATACTCGAGATTATCGATACAAACGACGATGTGTTGCGTTGGTACCTTGAATGTCGAGAGCGCACCACGCATCTGGGGCTCCGTGCGCTTCATGACCGTCACCGTGTACTCGTGGTCGGGATCCAAATCCGTCGCCACTGGATTGAGCAACAAGTAGCCAAGCAAGATAGAGATAGAAGGAGAGAAGCGTCAGCGATGCGAACTACAGCGACAAGATCGCATGGGAGGAGTGCACGAACCTTCGCAGCACGTAGCGTTGAGCGACGCCTTGAGGATGGAGCGGAACGTGCCATTGACGAACACATTGAAGTAGTTGCCTGGCCGACCATCGAGGATGAAGCAAGCGAAACAAGCGCATCCATGCATCCGACCGTGAGCCAGGTACAACCAACTGCAGGCAGTCGTTTGGTGGCCGGAGAGTGGCCGGTTGGCCCGCGCACTCGCGTGCTGACCACTCCTCGGCCCCCTTCCCAGTCAAGCGACGACTAGTGAACGCGTCAGCCTCTACGGACCGTCTCCTTTGAGCCGGATCGCGACCGTCGTGGTGCCGCGCACGGCGATCTCGAAGGCGACAGCGGGCCAGTCGAACTGCACGGTGTTGACCTTGGAGCGGCGTTTGGCGTTCGGTCCATGGTGCAGCACGCGGCCAACGTAGCGGATCTGGTCACGCGCGGACGCCGGCACGAGCGTGTAGCGACCGTCCTTGTAGCGGCTCAGGTCGAACTTGTGCACGAGCGCGCCGTCGAGCGTCACGGCGTCGTCCGCGACGCTCGTGGCCGTCGAGTACAAATGCGGCGCGGGCATGTGGGCGGCGGCGGGTGGCGGCGCAGTGGCGGAAGCGGCTGTGGTGGCGTGGACGAGGCCGGCGCCAGCCGACGCGCAGTCAGCGCTGCCGCCGCCGCCGCGTGGGCTGCTGCTGCTGCTGCTACAGGAGCCGGGGCCACTCATAGTGAGTGAGAGATGGACATCCAGCGTGTCGCATTGCTGTAGTTTACGAACTGGCCAATTCGTAATTCGTTCGATGGCAGGCTGTAAACTGCTGATTAAGAGCAAAACTGTAGGATGTGAGCAGCTAAAACGGAGCTATAATTCGTGCAAGAAACGACAGGAATATTTGTCAGCTGACCCGAATCTACCCTGTGGCGTAATCAGAGTCACATGCACGAGCAGACAACAACGGAATTGCAGAGCCAGCCAGGCGAGAGCCAAGTCAGCACGTCCTGGGATTCGTCTCCATGGCGCGCAAGACTCGCCTTCGCTCTCGCTCTGGCCTAAAGGCGTTCGCGACGACCTCCACGGCCTCAGCGTGCCTGTACAGCGACCAGGCTTCCCATGCGAGCCGAACACTCGAGGCATCATGGACTTTCAAAGCCGCAGCAAAAAAGCCAATGACCCTCGTCCTACCACCCTGTTGCGCGCGAGGATCGCTCGCGGACCTTGCGGCAATCGTTTGATTTGTGCGAGTTCTCGTCGTACGCCCTTCTTCGGGGGCGCCAGGCTGGCTGGCAGTCAGCTGACTCCCCCCGTTTTCGCTCCTGCTGTGTTTTTCACCCACTCGAGCGAAAAATTACTGAGTGTTCACCCTCGAAGTGCCATTGCAGCTCTTTCCCTCAGCGCCGCCGCCACACCGACGCAGCAGCGGCTCGCGACTTGGAGCGCAGTGCTGTACGCGCAAGTGGTGGTCTGCTGAGCACTCGCGAGATCTCAGGTGAAGCCATGTCGCCTTCAACATGACGGTCAGTCGCGAAGTCACGCTGGTGACAGGTTCTGGACTCATTTTCGCTGGACGTCACGATGCTGCCTTCAGCTGGTCGCAAGTTGTTGCTGCTTCCGCTTCGGCGTCGACTCTCGCTCACTCGCTCAATTCGTCGCTTCATGCGGCTCTGCCGGTGGATCCGCGAGCATGATGCTGCAGCCGTTCGAGAGCAGTCGCAAGTGTTTCTGCAACGAGCGACGTCAGTCGTCTCAGTTGCGCCGCAGACCATTCAACCAACCAACCAACTAGGAAGAGCACACCGTCACCACGCACAGCTCACCTTCGCCTCTGGCCAGCGCGCCTTGGAGACCTCCAGGAGCCGCAGGTTCTTGTACTCGCTCCATGATTCCTGCAAGCATGACACAAGCATCCGCCTCAGCACGTTGTCGCCATGACCCCAGCCGCGCCTCCTCAAGTTACCTTCTCGCTCTTCTCTCGCGCCACCTGCCGCTCATTGAGGCACTTCGGTGCGCTCTCCGAGATCTCACGCACCACCTCCGGCGCCAGATCCATCTCCTGCAGTCGCATGTGGTCGAAGAGCAGCATTTCGACGATGCAGTCGGCCACGATCGAGCTGTAAAACGAACGCATCGTTAAGATGCGGGACACCTCAAGAGAATAGAACGCATACACTTGGCCGAGTACGCACCACTGTGATCGCTGGTGTTCCTGGTCTCGGAATGCTGATTCGCCGAAGATCGCTGGCGCCACGAGCGTCCGGATGAGAGCGTGCTTGTCGTCCGCTTTGAGCTGTTCGGGAACAATCGGCGGTGTCTTCGCGATGACCATGTAATGCTGCGATGCGCTTCCGATCTGACTGGTACTCGCGTTTTGAAGAGCATTACGGCGGCCGCGCAAGTGCTTTCGGTTCTTCGAGCGGCGAGCGTCGATTTCTTCGAAAGCAAGTGGCCAGTCTGGCTTGGCGATGAAGCGGTGGAATGGCAGCACGCGCTTCTTCTCCTCTCCTTTCACTTCAGGATCGTGTCTGCGACGCGCCTTCGCGCTCTGCTCTCGTCTAACTGAGCGACGTCCGCTACTTTCACCATCACTGCCGCTCGCAGTACCTTCGGCGTCGCTGTTCGCTTTCTCACCACTTTCTCCGCCAGCTCGAGGAGAGCTCAGAGGCGGCTTCTCGAAGTCTTGGTACATCAAACACGAGCCTTTCCACAAGATGTAGAGGTACTTGGGGATCTCGTTCTGCTTGAGAATCGTCTCGCCCTTGCGGAAGCGCTTGTGTTCCGAGATGCCAATGATGTGACCAAGTTCGCTTGTACTAAAGTGCTTGAATGCCTTCATCTGCTGCAGAAACCGGAAGACCTCGTTGTTCTTCTCAGCGAAGAAGCTCCGAACTGAGGCGTCGTAGGCGTCCGGCCAGAGAATGCCCACCTCCGTGATTTCATCTGCGATCAATTGCGCGCTCAAGGACACTGAGTACCCAGCACAGCCGAACGGCGCGCCGTTGTCGATGTGGTGTGTTGTCACACTCGACATGAAGTCCCCGAGCTTCCGCCGCACACTGAGCTTACCGTTGAGTACGACATAGAAGCTGTGTGGGTGGTCTTCGCCCAGCAGGAACCGCTTGCCACAGCCCACGACTTCGTACTCGATCAGCTCCGCAACGCGCCGCAGCACATGGGTTGGGAAGTCTTGGAACACGAGCACAGTCTGCAGCCGCGCAACGATACTGTCCACCATCTCGGGAGTGCGCTCTTTCGGAGGACACACAAGTGCAATCTTGTCCTCAGTTGGCTTCCCGAAGAGATGATCGAACAACCCGTCCTCCATCTCTCTGCTCGTTGCAGTCTTCATCGCCGACAAACTGCTACTCTCCGTTTTGCTCTGCAACAGGGGCGCCGCTGACGATGCAGCCTTCACGAGCGATCCTGTCGATTGAGCGTTTGGTGCATTCGCTTTCAGGAGACCGACATTCGTCATGTTGGGAAGCGTCTCGAGTTTTGCGTACTCGCTCTGCGCCAGTGCGAAGTTGCCCATGCGGCGGTAGATGAGCGCACGGTTGCGCAGATACTGTTCGTTCGCTGGATCTCCATGAAGCGCGAGTGTGACTTCTTGCAGCGCGCCGGAGTCGTTGCCCATCTTGAGCAAGCTGACGCTTAGGTTGAAGTGTGCTTGGTGGAGCTCTGGATCGAGCGTCAGCGCTGTTCGAAATTCGCGTTCAGCTCGTGCATACTGGCCACAGATGTCGTAGAGTACGCCGCGAAGCAGGTACGCGAGCTTGACGAGATTGTTGCCCTCCATCTTGATTGCGCGGTTCGCCTGCATCAGTGCTTCCTCGTATCGCTTCTCCTGGAAGAGCAAGAACGCTTTGGCGACCAGCAGCCGCTTGCCTCCCGGTGCTGCCTGTGATACCGACTGCGGATCGATCGCAATGCAGTGGTGCAGCAGCGGATCTTGCGGGATCACGTCGTGCGTGGACGCATGGAACTGGCTGTATAGGTGACTGTGGATCTTCTGCTGGATCTCCTGTGGCTTTGCGTAGATTTGCTTACTGATCTCCTTCTGTGACGGCAGTGGCGGGATCGCCTTTGCGAGACGTCTGCGTTCCGAATGAAAGCTTCCGCCTCCCGGAGAATGCGGCGCCACAGAGGAGGATGAAGAGCTGAGGCGTCGCCGGGACAGCGCTGGTGATGCAAGTCCGACAAGACCAGTTGATGCGGAAGTGGACAGCGACAACTCGACGCCGAGCACCGAGTGTGGACCGTCAAGCGCTTCCGTCAGTGCCTGCTTCTGGAGAAGGCACTGCTTGCGCTGACTCAGACTTAGCTCCAGCATCATACGGTGCTGGTCGTACGTGACGGAGTCTGGCTTGGTTGCTGCTGGTCGCCAGACCAAGTTCATTGCGGTGCCGCGCTTCTTGATCGCTTGCACCGGCATCACCACGTCGTCGCCGACGGCGTTCTGTGAATGGTTGCTGATTCCTTGACACTGCACCAGCTCCGTCTGCGCGACCACAAGAGAGTGAAGCAGCTTGCCTAGCCGCTCAACCAGCTTTGGGATATCGAGTCCGTCTTCAAAGAATCCACAGGCACCGTGATTAAGTGCACGCTGAAGCAGCTTGTGCATGTCCTCGCCGTTCTTGCGAGTATCCTTCATGCGTGGCACCATCACTGACACTGGCGTGTGCACGAACTTGGCTTTCAGTCCGCGCAGGAACGCGAGTGTGGGACTCGATGCTGCCGAGTTATCGTTGCCGAAGCACGCACGGAGCAGCACAAAGTCTGCCTTGAACATGTTCAGCAGTGCGAACGCACGCTCGTTGTTCGGTGCCACGAGGATCTCGAAGTACTGCTCGAGTCCGTCGGCTAGGTCTTCGCGGCGCTGCATGTCTGGGTCCACGAGCAGCACACGATAGTGGCGCTTGGTGATCGGATCGATGAGCACGGTTCCCAGCTCTAGACCGTTCTCGAAGCCTTTGGTGCGTCGATCCACTTGCATCGCGCGGTTCTTCTTGACTCTGGTCAGGAACATGCGTCCGGCAGTCGTGAATTGCGTATTGAAGATGGCTTCGTTCGGAAGTGCGCGCTTGTCGGCTGATGCTGGCGCTGTGCCATCTTGCTGCAACGGAAGCAGCGATGCCGCAGATCCATCCTTGTGGCTCCTGTGAGCGCCTGAGCTTCCGCTTGCTGTCGAAGGGCGAGAACCTGACACTGGGAAGTCGTGGTGCTGGTTTGAGCTTGACGGGCGCTGCAGCACGGAGTTCCAGCCGATGTCCTTCTTCTTGTTCCCAGCAGCGAACGATGGTCGCGCAGCGTCGAGCGGAGGCTCGGACGACTGCGTCATTGGGTGTGAGCTCGTAGGTCCAATATGGGCTTGACCAGGCGCGCAGTTTAGCTTATATGCATCCCACAATATTGACATCGATGCAAGACAACAGTGCTTTCCGACTTCTCGATCACACAACTACAACCTGCTGAACATGTGCTCCTACCCAACAATGTTGGGCTCGTTGTATGTTTCTCGGGTAGCTTCAAGCGATCAGCTTCTCGGTGAGAAGTACTCTCGTTTCTGGCGTCTGTGCGTCTAGGAGGCGTGCAGGAGCTTGAAGACGTCCGAGTCCAAGCGAACGCACAACCATAGCTGTTGGGCCGTTGTTGCTGACCTGCGTGTTGATGGAGACGCTCCGCCATCAAGGACCTCGCCTGGCCGTCTCCCGCGCATCGATACTCCTTGCTGTATCCAGCCCCAGTCAGCCAACCAGCCAGCCTCTCATGTGTCCGGGTGTGTCGAGGAAGTCTGCTTGAGACTTTGCAGTCAGTCAGTCGTCGTCGTCATTGTCATCTGCTACTGCTGGTGCGGTAGGATCAACAGCAACCTCGACGCCAATCCTGTCGAGTACGCCTATGAAGCGCCGCCGCCGCGTTTGTCGTAGGACGCAGTCTTTTCACCTCGATGAGAGCTACTGTAAACCGATAGAGCGTCAGTGTGTACATCCAAAGATGAATTGCGCCGCCGCTGTTACCATTATGCCGCCGATAATTCGCTGCAGGCTGCGCTCGCTCGCTTCTTTGCTGTCAAACAACAATGTCACAGGGATCCACCCTCTCCGGACTGCTCTCACTCCGTTGCTCTCACTTCATTGCTCCTTCTCTCCTGCTAGATGCTCGAGATGTGCGCGACTTCGTCACTCGCGCTGAGCACCAATCCAGTGCTCCGGAACGCACTCGGCGGGAACTTGGACGGACTGAGTGGCGGCGTCGCGGATGGCGTCGCCCCCGCGGAGCCTCGAGGGCTGATTAGCATCGTAGTGGACAATGAGTCTACATCACAGCAAGTACTTCGAGTTAGCCCCACCCGACAACACGAGAGAGAAGCAAGAGAGAGTCTGATGTACCGATCTACCTGTGAGAGCGGCGTCGAAACACGCCTTCAGATCTGCCTCCGAGAGACCAAGCATACGGCCAGCCGACACACTCTCTCGGAGCAGGTTCACAACCACCGACTTGGCTTTCGACGCACTAGGTAGTGGCGTGACACGGAGCGCCGCAGACGCGTCGGCGCTTCCCAGTCCCCGTGAGCTCGTCGCCGCAAGTGCCGCCTTCTTCGCGGCGTCGATGAGCCGAATCGCGTCGCTGCGAGGACACGTCGCGCTGCTGAGTACCACATCAGCAGCCTCTTCGCTCAGGTCGATCACCTCTTGCGCCGGGATCGCAAAGCCGACGTCCGCGCCCGCGAGCGCGAGTGCATTCGCGCTGCCTGAGGCCACGAGGCCGACGCATTCGCCCAGATCCTGCAGCGTCTCCACGAGCAAGTCAAGCTGCGCCGGCGAGCAGCCGTCGAAAACCACGATCGAGTGCTGCGACAGGATCTGGCGCCACTGGCTCAGCGTGTTTGAGATCGACAGCACGCTGCTGCGGAACACACACGCGTCCACGTTCATGACCTCGCCGGTCGACGCATCGCGGAGCTGCACCGGGATCTTGCACACGCAGCGCACGCGGCCGCCAGCGCCTTCGCTATCGATGTCGTCGACGTCTTCCTGGCCATTCTCGTCTTCGTCCTCGATGATGTACGGCGCACTGTCGCCCGCGAACTCGACGTCGATTGACGGGATGAACAAGCGCACATCTGCGGCACGCGCGAAGGACCCCATGAGCACCACCTCTGGCTGCAGCTTCTCGACGAGCCCGAGCGAACCCAGGTAGCACATGTTGGACGTCGGGAAGTTGAAGGTCTCGATGTCGAACTTGACGCCAACCGGGTAGATCTCCGGGTCCAGGTACAGCTCCGCGAAACTCACGACCGTCTCATTGCGCGCCTCGAGGTCCATGACCATATCCTGAATCTTCTGCAGGTCGGCCGTCTCGAGCGGTGCCATGCTCCCAGCGGCCGCGCCACTGCCGCGACGCACTTTGCCGCAGCGTGACAGGATTTCTCGCGCCGGCCCCTGCAGCAGAACCACGTGCGCGCCGCACTCCTCGTCAAAATGAACGTACACCTCGCAGCCGCTGACCTGCGCGTGGAGGTGCGTCGAGTAACGCGTCTTGCGCCCCGCCGCAGTCATGTTACGTGGCGAGTTCGCGCCGAACTGCGCGCAGAAGCGGAGCACCGCGTTCTGGTCTCGGATCGGGTCGACCACGACTGGCGCCGCGATCGGGGATGACGCTGGAAGCGAAGGCACACGCTGCGCACCTGTGCCGCCCGTCGACGAGTCGCTGCCACTCGAGGCTGCTCCTGCCCCACCCATCGACGCGATGTCGGTTCGGCGGCGGCACGCAGCGAGCGCTTTCGTGAACACGGCGGCGTCCTCGCTCGCCTGGCAGTAGTTGATCATCTGCAGCGCGATCTCGCGCTCAAGCTCGTCGGCGCTCGTCTCGTTCGCGAGCACGAGGTCTTCGAGCTCGATGATCACCGTCGGGTGGACGCCGAACGACGCCGAGATGACCGTGCGCTTGACCACGTCGGCATGCTCTACGACGAGCGCCGATACGCGCTGGATTGCCGACGGGAGCATGTCATTGCGGCAGAACGCGAACTCGAACTGCTGCTTCATGCTCTCGGTCAGCGGCACCTCGCCGCGCTTGGCGCCGCTCTTGCGCTTGCGCATCAGCGCGCTCGCGATTGTTCCGAGTACCGTGTCTTCGCCAGTGCGCACCACGATCGCTTTCCCCTGTCCGCGCGTGACTGTCGTACCATAGAACGCCATGTTCGGCGCCTCCATGTAGGGTACCGCCGGTCCAGCCGCATCGAAGACCGAGTTCGTCGTCGCCACACGGGGCTCCGCCTCCCGCTTGCCGAGCAGCACGCTCTGGTCGACCCACACGTCCTGGCACTCGACGAGCCGCACGTCGGCAGGCACGCACTGCCCTTCGCGGAGTGCGATGACGTCGCCTGGGAGCAGGTTCTCGGCGCGCGTGTGGATCCAACTGCCGTCTCGGAGCACCGCAACGAGTTCGTGGATGCCACCGTGGCCAGCTTCAGCGTCGAGCGGCAGCAGGTTCAGCTGCGGGCGCTCGAGCTGAAGCTGCGAGACGCGCTGCGACGTCAAGCCTGTCTGCTGGTCGGTGGCCAGCCGCCGCTCAAGCTCGCTCACGTCCACCGCGTGCTCGTCATAGTTCGGGACTTGCTCGCCGCCGCCGTTCGCAGACAGCGCCGACGCGCTCATCGAACGACCTCGCGGTGGCGAATGCAGTAGCGGCGGAGTCGTCATCGATGCCAGCGAATGCTCCAGTGGAGGATCTGGAGCTTCGTCCAAGCGACCGATCTACTGACCTTGAATCTTCAAGCGGCGCGTCGGAAATTGAAGCGTCGGGTCTGCCGTGCCTTGACAAGATCTCTCAGCGAGGACGATGGCGAGCTGCGAACCACAAGAGCTCAAGGCGCTCCATGTACGAGAGAGCCTTTGACCACGTCGTGTAGATGGATGCATCTTCTCTCAACGCGCAAATGGTGATGCCTTCAGGCGCGAGAGTACACTCCGTGGGGTGTTCATGCAGCGAACGAACTGGAGCAGCAGCAGCAGCAAGAAACTAGCCACTCCCAGTTCGGATTCTCTGGAGCGTGCGCTGGGCTGCTCAATAGCCACATGTACGCAGATGGGATCGCTGTTGCTCGTGGCATTGGATCGATCGCCGGGCGCTTGAGGCTCACCATCGATCTGCGTCGCTGTCGTCGGCGGTGCTAGAGCAGTGCTCGTTGGCGGGAAGGAGCTGCCAAGCGAGGCGTTCCGAAGCACCGCGAGACTCGACCTGTTCGACCTGACCACCAACGCGTGGCTCAAACACCACGATATCGAAGGCGCGCTCTCGAGCCGAATCGGCCACTCAGTCGTCACAGTCGGTGACAAAGTGTATGCGTTCGGAGGCGAACTTCTCTCTTCATGGAGTGAGACGAAGGCAATCGAGCATCCAATCTCGCTCTTGAACGACATCCACGAGCTGAGCTTCGTCGACAACGTGCTGTACTGCCGAGCACTCAGCACCACAACTCCATCGCACGATCCCGCAGCAGGAGACACCACTCACGCGACTGTCGCTCCGTGCGAGCGCGCATGGCATGCAAGTGCGAGTGTCAAGTACAGCAGTAGTGACGCGGAAGGCAGGAGCGACGCCGTGTTGGTTCTTGGAGGAAAAGACTCGAGCGGCAAGCTCTTGGCTGACATTTGGTTGCTCGTGTTGAAGAGATCGCACGATGTCGGAGGCGACCCAGGTACTGCTATCAGCGACGACAAAGCTTCATCTGGTACCGTCACGCCTCGATGGATCCAGATCTCGCCAACAGGCAACAGCCCGCTGCCCCTCGCCCATCATCGAGCAGTTTCAGTCGAAGGTGGTGCTGGTGGTGGCGACCAAATCGTGGTGATCGGCGGCATTGCACCGTCTGGCGTCATGCTAGAGAGCATCTTTGTCTTGGACATCCTCGGAAACGTGTGGTCGACGGTGTCGCTCTCGTCCACTCCTTCGTCGCCACTCTCTGTTTCGTCCACCGACCTTCTAGCTCCAAACCTGCATGCGGCGCCGTCGGTGACTGCAAGATGCTGCTTCAGCGCGGTATCGCTTGTCCTCCCAATAAAGGACCCGCAGACCGGCAGCATTGCTCTCTTCAGTGAGGAGATCTCGCTCGAAGCCAGGGACGAGAAGCACGAGCAGTTGGCCTGCGACATCATCCTGATCTTCGGTGGCTTCTCGATCGCGTCTCCCGCGATTCCGGCGACATCGTGCGTGCTGTTGGATCTCGCGAACAGCTCCATGCGCGAACTCTCGATCCCGAACGCGGGCTTACGAAGCTACTTGGGCCATGCCTGTATCTCGTCCGCCGACCGCAAGTCGATGTACGTGTTCGGCGGGGTCGATCCGCACTCAAATCTCTTCCTAGATACAGTGAGTGCGCTCTGCTTCTGGCAACCTCAGCCACTCGCTGACGGACTTGGAGGAGACGACGACAATGCAAACGCGAACCCGATCAAAACCAAGCGCTTCGACAACGGCGACGTGTACGTCGGCGAGATGATGGATCTCTCGGTCACCTCCGCCACTCCGCTTCGACACGGCCGTGGCAAGTGCACGTACGCGAACGGCGACGAGTACGACGGTGACTGGGAGCACGACCAGCGCTG
>JAASFW010000363.1:0-21341 GCA_023334005.1 Globisporangium orthogonon | reverse complement strand
GGACCCCGAGGTCAACAAGATCTGCGACGCCTTCCCCATGTACATGAAGATCGACTACATCCGGCTGTACCAGGACACGTCCGCGAACTCGACGATGCAGGTCGGGTGCGACCCGAAGAGCCACCCGACGCGGCAGTGGATCCAGGACCACATGTCTGACTACGAAGACGGCGCCAACAAAGTCCAGCAAGTATCTGGGAAGGCGTTCTGCCGCTCGAGCGCGGACTGCACGATCGCCCCACCGCCTGGCAACCGGCTGCTGTCGGTGCGGTCGGGAGCGTGTGTCGCAGGTCGCTGCGTGTGTGTGGCTGGCGCTCTGTGGCGCGGGCCGCGGTGCACCGAGTCGCTGCACGCGAGCGGAGGCGAGAGCTGGCACGCCGCCAGGTCCTTCGGGCCGCCGTGTCTCCTCGCCGTGACGACTGCGGTCGCTGCGCTTCTCGCGACGGTCGCCGTGGTCGCCGTGGGGATGAGTAGGGAGCAGCGCGAGGTGGCAGCAGCAGCGCGCAGCAGGCAAGTGAAGGAAGCAGGTGCCTTGGAGGTGGAGTGAGGAATGTGGGAATCTGGCAAATGGACATTGAAGCTCGGAGCTGTAGGAGCAATGTCGAGAGCTGCGAAAGGTTGTTTCTTCTGTGAGACATGACTGCAGGGTGGACCACAACACAGGCAGCGTTCGACTCACTAAAAATGGCAGCCATTCTCGATTTCGCCACCAAGCAAGCAGCAAGCGCTCCTCCGATGCAATCCCAGTACCCCGGCGAGCAGCACCCAGCGGCGGCGTCGACGAAAGCGCCGAGCAGCAACGACACGTCGCGGGACGAGCAGCTGGCCCGCGAGCTGCAGGCGCAGTTCGACCGCGGCGCGGCGCCGGTGCTGGCGGCGCCCGCCTTCCAGGTGCCCTACAGCTGCGGCGCGTGCGGCACCACGCACGCGGTGCGCAACGTCGCGCATGGCGCCACGTTCACGTGCACCGTGTGTGGCACCGAGAACCGCATCCTGCTGCAGCACCAGCGACCGCAGATCGTCGTCGTGTACGTCCCGATTAGCGAGAATGCGCACAAGCGCGGCTGGCTGGCTGGTTGACTTACGCTCGTGGCTCCTCCCATCCTGCAGCAGAGACAGCGTGTACCCGATACCGATCCCCTTCCTCTGCACCATCCTCTAGGACGCTCGAGCAGCCACCACACCCGCCACACGCGCACGCACTCTCGCGCTGCTCGATTTTGCGCCTCTCGAGGCCTTTGAACATTATTTAGTCCACTCAACACGCGAACTGCATCCTTCCTCTTCACCTCGCCGCCGCCGACCTTTCCTAGTAGCTCTTGCGCCAGCGCAGCAGCAGCGCCGCGGCAAGGATAGCGCCGTACACGGCCGCCACGAGCTGTCCGTTGAAGCCGTCGAGCAGCGAGATCGGGTCACTCACGACCGTGACGCCGCCGCTGTCGCCGCTGTTGCGGTGCGCGTCGCACGTGGCGCGGCACGCGCCGCACGGACACTGCTTAGGCTCACTCTTGGACGCGATGGACGGCAGCAGCTGCGCCTGTTTTGGGAGCAGATGCTCCGCGCCGTCGACTTCCGAGTAGTTGGCGCATTGCAGCACGCTGTGGTTGAACGCGGGAGGCGCTGCCGCGCTCTCTTCCATGCTGCTGCTGTCGATGAAGTGGAGGTGCATGAACTGCCCGTGGCCGACGGCGCCGGTCTGCACCTGGTAGTTGAGAAAGCCGAGCGAGGACTTCATGGCCTCGCTCATGGACGCGATCGCCGTGTTCTTGCACGAGTTGAAGAGGGCGCACGTGAACGCCCTGTCGAGCGCTACGTCAAGTTCGAGCACCTTGACCTTGTCGGCGCCTGTCATCGGGTCCGGCCGGTAGCTTGTGCTCGGGAACGGCAGGTGCATCTGCAGGAACTCGTGCTGGCGCGGCGAGCACGTGAGCCCGCACCACAAGCTGAGCACGTTGGCGGCGCACGCATCACAGCCGCCCCCGCTGTTCTTGCCGAAGACGCTCGCCACGAGCTTGAAGTTCTCGGCCATGCCCTGGTTCTGCTGCCACGAGCAGCATGCCGCGTCCTTGTACTCGGGACACTGGATCGCGAAGAGTTCGCAGTGCGCGCCCGCCACCATGCCGTCGTCGCGGCACTCGCACGCGCCGCGCACACACTCGCCCTTGTCGCTGCAGTCGGCGGCTGTCGCGCACGCGCCGCCGCCCGTCACTGCCGGCCGCGCGCATGCAGCAGCGGGTGAGTCGACCCCGCTCCTCTGTATTAGCACACACCACTCGGCAGAGCGCGCGCGCACGCACCGTTCGCCCACTGCGGCCCCACCATCTACGGCAGCAGTCGGCAGGAGGCGCATGTCAGTGGACGCGAGAGAGAGAGAGAGAGAGAGAGAGTTCCTGCTGTATGCAATTCGAGAGAGCGGTGGCTGGTCTACCGGCTGCGGGTCCACAGGCTCGCGGTGCGCCTCCGGGATGCACGCGTCGTAGTCCGGCACGTTGTCCGGGTTCACGCATGTTTGCGTCATCGCGCACTTGGCGTCGCCCCGCGCGAGCGCGAGCGCCGTCAGGAGCAGCAGCAGCAGCCGCGGGCGCATGGTCTCAGCGTCAGCTTGATTGAAGAACAAACGAGCAAAGCGATGCTCGTCAGCAAAGACGTCTCCGTCCGCTTGCGTATCCGATCCGGTACCTATTTCTGCCAGGTTGATTAGATTCGACAGGCAGAATAGCTACAATACGCGCTAAACGCGCATCGGAAGGCCCAGGAAGCGCTATTTCAGAGCAGCAGGGTTTTGCCGCCAAGCTCCAAGCCAAACACTTCCACTCGCGCGCACACCCACTCGGTCGCTCCCGATGCTCTCGCTGCGGCGCCTCGCGCGCACCGTCTCATCGCCTGCGGCGGCGCAGCTGCGCTCCAAGAAGACGTCGGCCAAGAGCGCGCTGGGCGGCGGCGGCTCCGGTGCGCTGCTCTCTCGCTGCTTCGCTCTTCCTACTTCCCTCTCACGCGCTTGTGTCGCCCCCAGATAAGAGCGCGGCGCTGGCCATGGCGATCCGCCAGATCGAGAGCAGCTTCGGCAAGGGCGCCGTCATGCAGCTCGGCTCGACGTGCGCCGCATTTTGTTGCTGCAATGACGCGACCGCGCCACTCTCTCAGCCCCACTGAGCTGCTCTGCTCTGACTGGTAGGAAGATCGCGGACAAGGTGGAGGTGATCTCCTCCGGCTCGCTCTCGCTCGACCTGGCGCTGGGCGTTGGCGGGTTGCCGAAAGGGTGCGTGGAATGTGCGCGTCTCTCTCTCTCTCTCTCTCGCTAGTAGCAAGTAGCAGGATACGCGGGTGGGTCGAACTGATCGTCCTTCCGGCCGCTTGGTCACCTCGCGCAGCCGCGTGGTGGAGATCTACGGCCCCGAGAGCTCGGGCAAGACGACGCTCGCGCTCAGCTGCGTTGCCGAGGCGCAGAAGCAGGGCGGCGTGTGCGCATTCATCGACGCGGAGCACGCGATCGACGCGCACTACGCCAAGGCGCTGGGCGTCGACATCGACGCGCTCTACATCGCGCAGCCGGACTCGGGCGAGCAGGCGCTCGAGATCGCCGACACGCTCATCCGCTCGGGCGCCGTCGAGCTCGTGGTTGTGGACAGTGTCGCGGCACTCGTGCCGCGCGCTGAGCTCGAGGGCGAGATGGGCGACCAGCAGATCGCGCTCCAAGCGCGACTCATGAGCCAAGCGCTGCGTAAGCTCACGGGCTCACTCGCCAAGTCCAACTGCATGCTTCTTTTCCTCAACCAGATCCGGCAGAAGGTCGGCGTGCTCTTCGGCTCGCCTGAGGTCACCTCGGGCGGCACGGCACTGCGCTACTACGCGTCTGTGCGGCTCGACATCCGCCGCAAGGCTGCCATCAAGGAAGGCGACAGGGTCGTCGGCAACGAGACCGTTGTCAAGGTCGCCAAGAACAAGCTGGCGGCCCCGTTCAAGGTCGCCAACTTCGACATGATGTTCGGCCAGGGCATTGACCGCGGCTCGGAGCTGCTCGACCTCGGGGTGCGTGAGGGGCTGCTCAAGCGCTCGGGCGCCTGGTACACGATCGTGGGGCGAGAAGGTTCGTTAGGGATTCTTGGGAGCAAGTCAATGAGTGTGGTAGGTCGTGGATTGCTGAGCACAATATCTGCTATGATGCACTGGCGGATGCGCAGAGCCGATCGGCCAGGGCAAGGCGAAAGCCAAGGTGTTCTTGGAAGAGAACCCTGACGTCGCAGCGGAGATCGAGGCAAAGCTTCGTCAGCGGCTCTTTGACGCGGATGACAGCGACAACGACAGTGCAGAGACCGCAGACGTCGCAGTGGATGCGAACAACGCGTCCGAGGACGAACTGGAAGCGGACGTCACGACATCTCGCAGTCACGAGGCGCTGGATGACGACTTCCCAGAGCTCGAAGAGGAGAAGTAGTAGTAGTAGGTAGATCGATTGATACACTTACTACTTCGCCCAGCACGGCTGTTTGTGCGAGAGCACGTAGAGCAGGTCGTTGCCCGAGAGGATGTCTTGCGGGAACGGGTTCACGTACACGTAGCCGTACGGCACGCTGCGCTCGCTCTCTTGGAGCTCGACGCGCGCGCGCGCGTTGTGGTAGACAAGCACGTCGTCGGGGCGGCAACGGTACAGTCCGACAGTGAGGATGCCGTCCGAGGACAACAGGTAGTGGAACACGTACTCGAATGACTTGCCGACGAAGTCGAGTGGGATCTCCACGGCGAACAGCGAGCTGCGCTTCGCACCGATGGGCGACGAGACCGACGACGTGGGCGACGGCACACTGCTACTGTCGTTACCGTGCGGAGGACTTGTGGGTTCCGTCAGGTAGTCTTCCTGCGATGAACAGAAGCAACAGTCGAGTTGAAGGATGTTAGTTTGGATCACTGCTGATCTCAACGCTTGATAGTACTCCCCCTCCCTCGCATACTTGCAACGCAAGACGCACATCTTTCCAGGACGCAAAGATGAACTCGCGCAGGATGCTCTTGATCTGCGAGTTGTAGTACTGGTTGATCAGGAGGCTGTCGCAGAGCGAGGTGCTGTACGCGAGCCCCGATGCGAACGCGGGCGACATGAAGAAGTTGCGCGCGAACGACGCCGAGCACGACGACGCAAGCTGTTGTTGTCGTGCGGCGCTGAACGACGGAAACCAGTCGCTACCGCGCAAACTCTGGCTCACGAAATGCACGTTCGCGCGGTTCACGAGCTCTGTGATGACACGAGGCGCTCGCTTTGGTCCGATCACCGACAAGATGGTCTTGTGCAGCGCAATACACGACTGGTGGACATCACATGTTAGTCGATGATGCAAAGAACGACCTCATAGATCACAACAGAGGCAACACTCACGGCATCAGAGAGCAACTCGGAGGATCCAGACTCGGAAATCTCGCCCTCCCCGCACATGATCACGATTTTGTGTGCACGCTCAATACCCGCACGCTGCAAAGTCGAGATCGCGAATGGACTTCCCACCACGAAGAACACCTGGTGGAATTTGCGGAAGGGCTTGTACGTCTCGGATGACGGCAGTGTTGTTGTCACGACGATGATCGGACGATGTCGCTTCAGTGCCTTGACGCGCAGTGGGCCGATCAGGAACTCGAAGTGGCTCGGGAACGCCACGGTTGACATCACGCACACCACAATCGGATCGAGTGCCATGTCGAGCATCACCACGTTCTCGACGACAGCATCCTGGACGCTTGGGCGCCTTGACGCCGGGTCTGCTGACTCGCTATCCACTGGGATCTGCCAGTCGATGAGCTTGGATCGACGCCGCGCTGTTATGGTCGTCGTCGCACTCTCGGTAGGAATCGTATGCGTCTTGATCTGCAGCAACGGCGTAAGAGCAGTCATACGCGTGGACACCCATGCAGCCGGCATCGCGCTGCTCGGACTCATGCGCCGGACAGCATCGGCTTCGCGTCTGTCCATCGCGATCACAAACACCATCTCGTCTCCCACACAAGTATACGAATCGCCCGGGTTGAGAAGGATCCTTCCGTTCACGCTCACTGCAAAGAGGATCACACCCGCGCAGTTTGCGTAGACGAGCGACGCGACCTCCGAGAATGTCTTTCCAAAAACCACATTCGACGACGGCAGATTGACCGAGTAGACTTCGTGACCCGCGCCGTGCAGATACCGCTCCTCCCACGAGTCGCTGCTGTCATCGTTTGCTGCAACAGTCGACTGTTGTCCGCTGTAGCTCGAAGTGGACGTGAGGTTGTACATGAACGTGGAGAACCCGGGACATACACAGTTCTGTCCAAGCAGCGAGTGCATCACCTCCGAAAAGTACATGACGTTCTTGACATCGAGGTCGTCAACGAGATGGCGGTTGCATGACAGATGCAGTTGAGCGTGGATGCGCGCTTGCGGTGCAATTCGCTTCGCCGCCATTACACGCATGAGCGTACGGTGGTCGCTCGTAAGATGATCTTCCTGTCCGCATCGACGCGAGAGGATGAAGATCGCGTCCGCGTTGTTGCATGCTGCTCGATTCGCATCGTCAACGTCGAGGATCGAACCCTGAATGAAGCTCGTGCGTTTCTCGAAGAACGGATCCATGAGCAGCGCGACCATGGATGCTGAAGGCTCGTCTTCGCTGAGCACGACGACGTTGATGTCGATCATGTCGTGGTCGTCGTGGAACACCTCGCCGAAGAAGTGGTCGATCCGCGATGGCGTAAGATCACCGCAAAGCACGATGTGCTTAGTTGTCCACGAGGGCTTGAACGACGTCAGCTCGTACTGCGTGAACGACTTGCCGATATCTAGCACACGTGAGACCTGGTACGGAACGATGAGAATCAGCACGATCACGAGCACGCCGACGAAAACCTTGGCGAGGACGTTGTCTGCTGGTGGGGTCTGGATCGTCACGAACACGAGCACCGAGTTGAAGAACGAGTTGAAAAAAGTCCAGTCACCCGTGGCACTGTTGCCCTTCCCAGGGTCCGACGTCTCGGCGATCTGGATGATGCCTGCAGCGCCGGCGACAATGAGCACGATCTGGATGTAGCACAGCATTGCAAACTGCTTGACGGGGGACATGAGTCCATGGCAGCGACTTAGCACAGCGCGCAGCTCCAGGTAGCACTTGACGAAGCGGACAGGATAGACGAAACGCCAGTACAACCCTTCATACCAGAGGGTGCTGCGAGGCAATCACATACACACACGAAACAGAGGGTTGGCAACCGAAAGACATTAACTGGATTGCAGCACGCGCAACTCAACTGGTAGGAGAGGAAAAACGAGACTGGGAGCACTGGAACGATGACCACAAGACTGACGAGTCCCGAAGACGAGAGAACAAAGTCGAGTCGATGGTCCGAAAGAAATATGCCTCGGAAGAGGAAGTCAAAGGTGAAGAACCCGGCGCAGACCAACTCGATCGTCCAGAGCCACGTCGGGAGCTGCATGATACAGAAAACCACTCTGAGATAGCGCGCCTATTACGGAGCACCACACACAAACAACGCACCGTGCCCTCAGGAATGTACGTGGTAGTGATGTAGGACGCGACAAACACGAGCGAGACGATCGCGAATAATATGTCGATGCCGACGCCGAAGGCACTGTGATCCAGAAACCTGCGCGTACCGCCCACCCGTTCAGTTCGTGGCGTGATAGATATCCCAGTCACTCATCTCCACTCTTTAGCTGCACCTGCTGATGCGATCGCGGTTGCGCCAGCTAAAGCCGCCGCGCAGGAAACTCAAACTCGTGCTCAGACTCGCCGCCTCGGGCTCTGCAGTCACACACCGAAATGAGGTGACTTAGCAACACGAACGTCCTTAGTCGTGCTTTCAAGGCACAGCGTGCGCACCGTAGTTACTCTGCACCTGCGTGTGTCCGTGACGCGGCGAGAGCTGGTGCTTGAGGCGCTTCACCTGCGTGTATACACTCAGGTCTCCATTTCCCTGATCAACTATACGATAAGCCACATGAACGAACGTACGAGCGAGATGCTTCCATAGTGCGTCGAGGGGCTAGCGCCAGTACCGCCGTCGCCTCCGCCCCCGCCTCCGCGCTGCTCCATGTTGCTTGGCAATAAAGATCCGAATGTGTGGCTGCGCGACTTTTGGATCTTTTTCATTTCAGAGTGAATGCTCATGTGGTCCACTTACTCATTCCCTCATTTATCTCACGGTGGGAAAGCTGCAGATCAAAGCAGAGCTCCGAACACATCGCTCTTGGCCAGAGCATTGGCTCTATCAATTCGTCTTCGCACCTCCAATCGCACCACTCAGCGAGACGCAGGTGCTCGCGCGCGCAGCTGAGCTCCGGACTGCTCTGGCCGCTCCTGTACCCGTAGTGGACGACTTTCCATCCACGGGTATATCCCAACCACCTACCTATATCCCGATATCAGCCATTCGCTTGGCCAGCATCCTTCAGATTGGTATCGCGGCACCGAGCATCACGGAGCTTGCCTTGTTCGCCTCCACGAAGGTGCCACACTTGCATGACTTCGAGTTGTGTATTCCAGCCCTTCACACTCCGTTTCTCCAAAATTCAGAAAACACCTTGAGCATACTGAAGCCAAGAGAACGTGAGCCGGTTCAACGTTCGGAGACTCTAAATTTAGCGCTGAACTCTTGATGTAACACCCCCGCTCTTTTCGTCCATTTGGTACCATTCTTCCCCTAGTTAGGCGAGAGCATACAGTGAGCCAGCGGCGGGAGCGGCCATGGCGGACGGCAACGACGGGGACCTCGGCGGCGCGTCGCTCGAGATCTTCCTGGCGCTGCTGGCGCTCGTGATGCTACTGCTGCTGCTCGGCGGTCTTTATCTGCTGCGCGGCCGTGCTCGCGGCACCTCAGACCATATGTCGCGCTCATTTCTCGCGCGGTGCGTGTGCGAGCAGGCTCCAGGGGCTGGAACAACAAGCGGATGGCTAACTCACTGGATCTTTCTATACCTGTAGGATATTGCTCGCGGAGTCGGAGACCATGACGCGGCTCGATCTGGAGCGCAAGTACGTTAGGAGATGAGTGAGGAGCTACGAACTGGGGGGGAAAAGCGCTGACGCTGACGTGTGTGCGTAGCATTGAGAGCGAGGAGCGCTGGAAATGCCTCGTGTGCGAGTTCAGCAACGCGCTGGAGAAACGCACGTGCGTGCTCTGCGGAACGAAGCGCAACGATGTGCGCCGCGGCTCCGGCAGCGGTAACAACAGCAACAACGCGCCATCGTCATCGTCGGCGTTGTCCACAGCGCCGTCGTCGGGTGAGTCTGCGAGCGAGGAGCAACGGATTAAGCGCTCGCAGCGGCTGTCTCTGCAGCAGCAGCCATCGCTGCAGAACCTGCGGCTCAGCACACTCAACCCGCGCCAGCGGTACGCCCGCAAGCGCAAGGAGTGGGTGCGCCGCATCGGTACCGACGGCACGGCCTACTGGACGCGCCAGGACCTCGTGCACCAGCCACCCGCCGGCAGCACGCCGAGTATCCACGCCAACCCGGGCGGGTCGCTCACGGCGTCGTTCCTGGACGCGCAGGGCCGCCCGTCATCCGGCTATGTGACATACCTTGTGCGTTCTTCGGTGCACAGTGAAGGGCGGCTGACGTTCGCCGAGTCCACGCAGACGGACGCGGCCACGACCATCGGCGGATACCGGATTCGTGCCGAGGAGCTTGCGGTGATTGACCAGGTGTGCCAGCTGCCGTTCCCACGCAAGTTCGCGTGGTTCCTCGAGCGCATGAGCGGCCTACTCAAGAGCTGGGAGGAAGGGCGCATCAAGCTTAGCGTGCATCGCGAGAACATCCTCGTTGAGTCCATGGAGCAGCTGCTGGGCATCCAGGTCGAGCACATCCACTTTCCATTGCGCATCGAGTTCATCGGTGAGGTCGGCATCGACGCCGGCGGCCTCCAGCGCGAGTGGTTCTCCATCCTCTTTGCACGCCTACTCGACGACTCGCTCGGCCTCTTTATGAACTGCCACCGCAACAACCAGTCCGTGGCGATTAACCCGAACTCAGTTGAGTGCACGGCGGACCACCTGCTGTACTTTCGCGGCATCGGACGGCTCATCGGCCGCGCGCTGCTCGAGGGCCATGTGATGCAGGCGCGGCTCTGCCTGCCGATCCTCAAGCACCTCCTCGGCGTGCCGATCACGTTCTCGGACCTGCAGTACGTCGACCCGGAGATCTACAACAGCATGAAGTGGATCCGCGAGAACGACGACGTCGAGGCGCTCGACCTCACGTTCTGCGTCACGGAGATTCGCAACGAGCGCCCGTTTGTGATCGACCTGGTGCCTTCTGGCCGCGACATTGCCGTCACTGACGCGAATAAGCTCGAGTACCTGCACCTGAAGCTGCGGTACCTGATGCTCGACCGGTACTCCGAGCAACTCCAAGCTCTGTCGCTTGGGCTGTTCGAAGTCGTGCCGCAGGAGAACCTTATGGTGTTCGACTACCAGGAGCTCGAGCTCGTGCTCTGTGGGCTGCCCGAGATCGACATTGCGGACTGGCGCAAGAACACGCAGGTGGCACCAAGCTTCGGTGACTCGCCTGTTGTGTCCTGGTTCTGGGAAGTGATCTGTGACCTGAGCGAGGAAGAGCGTGCGCGGTTCCTGCAGTTCTGCACCGGCTCGTCCCGGGTGCCGGTGCAGGGCTTCAAGGGACTTACGAGCTACGACGGCCGCATCTGTCCGTTCGCGCTGCGTCCGCTGCTGCACCAGACGACCGGCTTCCCGAAGGTGCATACGTGCTTTAATCGCGTCGAGTTGCCGTTGTACGCGACCAAGCGCGAGCTCGAGGACGCCATGTACATGATCCTCGAGATGGACATCGCAGAGTTCAGCGAAGAGTAGAAGAGAAGGAGAGTGACTTGCCACCGGGAGAGCCTCCACATGCTCATCGATCGGTATGATAGTAACCACGTTAACTTATGGAGATTGGAGAATTACACAACACACATGTGATGCGCACACTGTCATCTTGCTGATCGCAAGGTTCCACAAGGGCTCCGTTGACAAACCTCCGAACGCACTCTCGACAAAGACATAACAATGTCTGCCGACACGAGTGAGCGTCTCGGATTGAAATCTGAAGCCTCCCTGCTGCTCACTCTGTGATCTGCACACCTACATCCAGATTTACATGTACATCGCGAAGTTCATACTCACTGTTTGGTCGTAAGCGTGAGCACTGCGAGTGTGAGTTTGTTTGACATTGCAGCGCTTGAGAATGCCATTTTCTTCGACATGTGCGTACACCAACTGCCTTGTTCGAGTTCTGCAGCTTGTCGGCAAGGACAAGGTTAAGAACCTGACGAGATCACGGTACATGCCACAAAGTGAAGGACGAGAGATCCTCAGCAATTCTAATCACTACTTTAATCTCTCCTACTCGGTTCCTACTCAGTGGCCTCGGTACCAATGCAGGCCAAGCCATGGTGGCATAGCACCAACGCATTACGATCATGATTACAGAAGTGTTCAGGTTATCTGACACCGATCTTGTACCTTTGTTTCGCTTTGCACTCTCCAGCTACCTCTGCAGCTTGTGGAGTATACTCCCACGACAGCTACTGCTCGTCTGCGTTGTTGTACTGAGAGCTCGCGCTACTCTTGCTGCTATTGTCGTCCGATAGTTGGCTCGCCACGTCACCAGCCTCGCCCTCGCCCTCATCCCCGTCCTCATCCTCATCTTCATCATTTTCAGCGTCAAAGTGGCTTTCATCGATCACGCCTGGTTCGACGACAATTAGACTATGGCGCCGGCTGCTGCTGGTGTTGTTGTCGCCGTCGTCGTCACCAATACTACCGTTCCTTTGCTCCCTTCGGCGCTGTTCCAGATTACTAGTGTTCTTTAATCCATCGGCATCATCTTCACGCACGCTCTGATCGTGGTGCATCGTTCTCTTCTCAGCCAAATGTTCTTCATCATCTTCATCGTTCGAGTTGTCAGAGCCTCGCATGTCCCTCTCCGTGTACTCTTTAAGGAACTTGAAAAACCCAGCTTTTGTCAGCACGATCACATCTCTGTCGCTGGTGTCCTGGTTGGCAGAGCTACCGTTGTGCTCACGCTCACCATCACGATTTGCTGCTGGCGCTTCTCCTGCCGAGTCACCGTATACTTCCATGAACCGCAGCAGATCGCATGCCGGGATCGCGGACCCACAATTTGCGAGGAATAGCCGAAGTTCGTGCAGAGAGACAAATCCTCGTCGATACGAGTCCAAGAGCTTCCACTCGCTTTCCCAGAGCTGTTCGTTGCGTTTGCGAAGCTCGTCTTCGTCGAGCACAAGCTGTGATTCCAAGTCATGAGGCTCGGTTCCCACTGGCCTCTGTCCGGATGCTGATGTGTTTGCGTTGGCAGCAAGCGCAGCACTCGCTCCTGCTACATGATCGGTGATCCGAAGAATTGGAATCACGGGAGATACCGATGCTTGTGAAGAGTCTGCGTTGGTCGAATCTCCACTTTCGGCGCCGACGAGATCAGTTGCCACTGCCGGTGATGATGATGGCACCGGCATGTGGCTATCCACGATCTTGAGGAACTCTACACACTCACACAGACGTAAGATCAGGAGGTGAAAGCGAAGACGGAAAACCACGCGTCGGATGTCTTACCGTTGAGATAGACTTCCTCCAGATCCTGCACGTACATCGGGTTCACATCTAGACCAAGCTGAAGACAATGTGAGTCAGCGATTACAAGCTTCTGGAAAAATGCATCGCCGAAAGGTTAAACAGAAGGCAAGAGCGTACAAGAGCGAACATTCGACACGCTTGATCCGCTGCCACAGCACCGTCGTTGTCTGTATCGAAGAACCCAAAGATCTGTGTAGCAAGCAAGCGCGATGTTTAAAAGCAGGCGTTTGTTTAGTGCCATCGCGATCTTCTATCAGTTTGGTCAGCAAGGCCACACGCACGGTCCGGAGCTCTGCGAGTTCATTAGCATTCACGCGCTCGACGCGGGCGTCGAATGAGGCTTGGAACGACGCCTGGATGAACTCCATCAACGCGAAGAAGAAGCGCGTGAACGCGACGACGACAACCTGCGTCTGCTCGAGAAGGCATATCCTATCTTCGTCATTTGCGAGACGGCCATTTCGATCTTTGCTTGTAGTGAGTGTACTGTGGCGTTCGGCTCGTTACGGACATTGTGCAACTGCCACGATACCAATCATGCCTTAGATGTACATGTTGGCGTTGACTCCTGACAGTAGTCTCTTTAATCTCGCCTCGACATGCGAGTCGACTGGCGCGGTGTACAACAAGGGAACTGACAAAGTACAAGATTCGATTCCGAGAAATGGGAATATGTTGCCTCGACTCCTCTTTTCTTCTTCTTCAACACCGTGAAGTTTGCTGCTATCAGCGTGCGATGGACGCACTGAGCTTTGACACAATATCGCCGCGAAGAGCGATCTGCATGCTTTGCGTTACTGGTCGAGCCGCATCCTTAGGTTTGGAAGTAGAGCGTGCTTTTTCGTGGTGCGAGTGCCGAGTACAGAATGCTCTATAGAATGTATGGTACGCCCGTGACCGAACAAGCCCGGGTTTGATATCACAGCCAGATACCTCGCTTGGTCGTTGATCTAGTCCAGGTATCTCTCAACACCGACCAGCATGCTCAGAAAGTTTCGACAGGCAGCTTCGCTGGATCAACCAAGCGCAAGCCTACCACAAAATCTCTCGAAATAATGCTCTTCAGCAAAAGGATCGGAAACAGTGATAATATCCTTGTGCAGCTTCCTGGTGGCAAGGCATACAAGGACATTTTCACTCATCTAAACCACTTAGTATCGGCGTGTTGCACTTTCTGGTCACGCTGCTTCGCCAATCATTCCCAGTGTCGCATCGCCGCCACCACGAGAACTCGTTGAGGCGACGTCATCGCGCACAGTTGTCACTTCCTTGCTTCCCGCAAGAGAGGAGAGCTCCGCGACTAGTCAAAGCGCCCGACCGAACGTGAGCAGCCCGGCAGAGACCCAGCGCGCAAGGATGGCGGCCCCGCAGGTGCAGGCACTGCTGCTCGACATGGACGGCGTCATGGCCGAGGTCTCGCTCTCGTACCGTAACGCGATCGTCGAGACGGCCAAGCACTTCGGCGTCGCCGTGACACTCGACGAGGTCGAGCAACACAAGCTCGCGGGCAACGCCAACAACGACTGGGCGCTCACGCAGCGCCTCGTGGCTAGCAAGCTAGGAGACGCGGACGCGCCGTCACTCCAGGAGGTCACGCAGGTCTTCGAGGACATCTACCAGGGCGTTGACGGGACCCCGGGACTCTGCGAGCTCGAGACGCTGCTCACGCCCAAGGGCCTTCTCGAGGAGCTCCACCGCCGCCTCCCGAACGGCATGGCGGTGGTCACTGGCCGCCCGCGCAAGGACTGCGACAAGTTCCTCGTCGCGCACGGGTGCGTGCGTGTGTGTGGTCTATGCGTGTGAGATGAGGAGGAGTTGACGCGACAAGCTGGTCTCACACTGCGAATGGGTCGCGATGCACTTCACACGTGCTTGCTGCAGCCTCCAGGACTTCTTCAAGGTGCAGATCTGCATGGAGGACTGTGCGCCGAAGCCGTCGCCCGAGCCAGTGAAGCTCGCGCTCAAGGCTCTCGGTGTGGACGCCAAGCACGCGGCGATGGTCGGCGACACGGTGGACGACGTCGTCGCAGGAGTGTCGGCCGGCGCGCAGGCGTTCGGTGTGCTCACCCCGCAGGTGTACGCAAAGTGGGTCATCGAGCTCACGCCGCCGCCAGTGGTGCAGGCGCTGCGGAACGCTGGCGCGTCGCTGATCCTCGACCCGGGGCTCACGAAGCTGCTGGACGTGGTGCCGCTGCCGGTCGCTGAGCTGGTCGGCCGCATGTCGTCTCTCTCGATGTCGGCGCCGGGACCGCGGTCGATGTCGATCTCGGGACTGCGCGAGGCGCACATCTCACGTGTGACGAAGGAGACGTCGATCGATGTGAAGCTGTGGCTGGACGGCTCGGGCAAGTCGAAGGTGAGCTCGGGCATCGGGTTCCTGGACCACATGCTCACAGCGCTGGCGAAGCACAGCCGCTTCGACCTCGAGCTGTCCTGCAAAGGCGACACGTGGATCGACGACCACCACACGACGGAGGACTGCGCGCTGACGCTCGGGGAGGCGTTCGACAAGGCGCTGGGCAACCGCCAGGGTATCGCACGCTTCGGCGAGGCGTGCGTGCCGCTGGATGAGGCGCTCTCTCGCGCGATCGTGGACATCTCGAGCCGCGCGCACAGCGAGGTGAACCTGGCACTCGTGCGGCCGATGGTGGGCGACCTGTCGTGCGAGATGATTACGCACTTCTTCGAGTCGTTCGCGAGTGCGGCGCGGCTGACACTGCACGTGGACGTGCTGCGCGGACGCAACGACCATCACCGCGCGGAGGCGTCATTCAAGGCGCTGGCCGTGGCGCTGCGCAGCGCGGTCAAGTTCGACGCGAGTGCGGGGATCCCGAGTACCAAGGGAGTGCTGGCGTAGAGAAACCAAGAGCGGGACATTGAGCAGAAGAACCGGTGATCCGAGAGCGATAGATAAGAGAGAGTGAGACTTTGACGAAGCAGATCGGAACAACATGAACTATCTTTCTCCGGGTCGCGAGGGTCCTAGGGTCAGCCACCAGCCTCGGCCGATCAACTTGCAGCGATGAAGCACAAGTTGGAAGCCAAGTGTGTGGACTGCTGCAATAATGAACGCAAGGTGAGTCAGAATTGTGTCAACATGGTAGCCCGTACCTAATCAGGAAGGCGTGGCTCGCACCAAGGCAGAGAGCTTGGACTCGAGTGCGGCAAACAGTACGCTGCCAACTCCAACCCCAACGCCGACCTCGGATGTTGTCAGGATCAGCAAGCGTGCGGTGTTCCCGGTCACCGTCGGTGTCGCCATGGTCACATCGATCCTGCTGTAGGGGTACGCGTACTAATACATAGAATGTAGGAAAGGACATGGCATTCTCTCGTTATGATCAATTGACAGCCTTCGTACAGCATCTCGACATTGTACATGAGCTATCAAGCAAGGCGATGAGACGTTTGTTCGTGCGAGGAAGACTGACGTGATATCCGAGTTGCGGTGACGTCCCGAGTGTCCGCTCATGCGCACCGAGTTTGCTTACGAGCGTTGACTTTGTCGTCATCGAAAACTCCACTAGGCTGAACTGCGCAAATCACCGCTGCAAAAGCCGGCAAGTCCGGTGCTGCGGCGCCGTCAACCTGCGGTGCGCAAGGTGACCAGCGCAGGTCATTGACGTACCGCCCAGATGGTGGACGCATACTGGTGCTTCAAGCGTAAAAAGAAGCAATTCAAGGACCGCGCGAGGGCTCGTTACGCCACGTAAATATCATCAACACACACACATGAGCCGCTGGCGGACGACGCAACGAACGCGCTAAACGAGCTACAAGAACACGACGGTTTCTGCGTCGTCAGCGACCTGCTGCTGCTGCTGCAGAGAGCGCGAGCCTCTCAGCAGGAACGCGGCGTCCGAAGCCTCACAGACTGCCGCCGTCGACGGCGAACCCGGCACGAAGAGGCAGTCGAGCAGCTCCATGATGTCGGCGTCCGAGATCTTCTCGCCCGACGTTGAGCGCACGGGCGACGCGACGACCGGCGCCTCCGGACTAGCGGGCGGCGTCTTCTGGGCGTCGCTGTCGTTGCCGCTGCTGCTGTTGCTGCTGGTGTCTGAGGTGTCGATCGATGCCGCTGTCGTTGGCGCCACGCCGCAAATGATGCGGTCCGGGAGTAGCGCGCGGTCGACGCCGCCCATTTTCTTTTGCTTCGGCGTTACCGCTACGTCCGTTGCCTTGAGTGCCGGGTGCTGCGTCTTCACGTGGCGCGTGAGGTTGCCAGCCGTGCTGAAGGTCTTGGAGCACTCGCGCACGGCGCACGTGTGCGGAGTGGCGCCCATGTGCACCTTGAGGTGGCGCAGGAGCTTGTCCTTCTTGGTGAACACGCGCGTGCAGGCGGACACAGGGCACGTGAGCTTGCTGAGCGCGTGCAGGCGGCGGTGGCGCGCGAGGTTGCCTGACGTGCTGAAGCGCTTTCCACACGATCCCACGGGACATGCGTGCGGCTTCTCGCCCGTGTGCGTCTTCATATGCTCATGCAGCGTGAACTTGCGGTGGAAGCGGCCACCGCACGCTGGCACGGGGCACCGATACGGGCGGTCGAGCAGCTGCGCCTGCTGCTGGTCAGAGATGGAGGTGCGGCCGCCGCCTACACACGCCGCAGCCGCCGCCGCCTCAGGTGAGAGCGCCGATGTCATCGCCAGCAGCGCGTGCAGCTCGCGCGGATATGCGGCGTCCTCGAACATGGAGGTCATGGCGGCGGCAGCGACAGCAACGTACACACGCGTCCAGTGGCGAAATTCCCAAATGAATTCCGATTTAGTGGCAGGAAATGTGAAGAAAAGAGAGAGTGAAAATATGGGATAGTGCGAAAATCAAGGGAGACAGGTGCTGGAAGAGATTGGGAGCTGCTCGCTCACGAGGGGAGAGATGGAGGAACCACAATGACGAAGCTACCGTTGATATCTGGAGCTATAACGAGTGTTGTGCGGGTGTGCGTCCTGCGAGGCGGACGCGAGCAAATGCAGCGTGGGCCATGAGCAGGCACAAGGACACGCTTCTTTTATGGACTTGTTTTATCATCAATTCTTCACAAGTTTAACAATTAATTACGATGCGAAATAAAAATCTCTTTGAAGCAAGCTGCATAGATGTGCAGCATGCCCACACGCTCGCGCGCCGCCGAGAGTCGCTGATCTTCTCCAAGTCGCGCCCCACATCCGCGTCCAGCGCCGCGCCCGGCGCCTCCTCGCGTACGCAGCAGCAGTAGATCGCTGTGCAGCGCCACTATCACCTCCGGCTGCTGCCCTTGCTGCCTTCGTCTCTGTACAGAAAGCATGCCACTTGATCGTGATACCAAAGTTGACACTAAAGTATCACATGATATAGGCAATGTGTATGAAAGCGTGAAGGCGCCCATTTCGACCCAAAATAGTGAGCACTCATCTGAGCATTTGGATCGCCTTCCATGGCTAGATTTCTAGGCACAGATCTGGTTTTGCTGGTGTCAAAATTCAATTCAAACGAGCTTCAAAAAGTCTAAATCCCACAAAGTAACTGACAACATGCGGTTCAATGACTCCCTTCTATAATGCGTAGGGGGTGTTCATTCATACAGAATCGAGGTACAGCAATTTACGTAAAATATAGAGTACTATCCGTGAGCCAGACCAGCCGACTACGTTACAGACGGGGTGTGTTTCGCCACGTTCGACCGTCCATACTAACTTTCATACAGAACCGATCACTTTGCTGCCTCTCAGTCGAAAGCGACGCCATGCCATCCGGCCTAGTCCAGTTTGCAACGCTACGACGACGACAACCTGGTCATTCGCGCCGCCACCTTCCCCGCCCGCCACATTCGCTCTCGTGCGTGTCGTTGCTTAACTAGCGCTCGCTTCGATGAAGACGCCGGCGGCACTCGCGGCGCTGCCGCTGCTGCTGCATACGGTGCGCGGCACCGACTCCCCCACTCGCTCGGGGCTGCGCACGTGGGTGGACCCGGCGACACCGGCGAACCGCCAGGTGTACGTGAGCACGCGCGGCGACGAGTGGGAGCTCGTGATGAGCGACGAGTTCAACACGCCCGGACGGTCTTTCGAGCCGGGCGCCGACCACATGTGGACGTCGATCAACAAGCCCGACGGTGTGAACGCCGCGCTCGAGATCTACTCGCACAACATGACGTCGACCGAGTGCGAGGGCGATCGGTGCTACTTCTACATCAAGGCCATGGAAGACACCACGACGCTTCGGCTCTGGAACGACTACAAGAACCCACCCGGGTACCAGTCCACCACCTTCGTACGTCCGGATATGTGAAGGCTGCAGCCGCCGCGGGAGGTGACACTACAACTGATACTCACTATCTTGTCGATCTAATTCCTCCTGTCTAGTACTACCGAGCCGGAATGGTGCAGTCGTGGAACAAATTCTGCTTCCAGGGCGGCATGGTCGAGGTGGCTGCGCAGCTTCCGGGCGTTGTGGGCAGCGGATCCGGGAACCCGGACCTCGCCGGCGGTCCGAGCGGCCGCGCCGCGACCGCCAAGTACTACCCGACGTGGCCGGGTATCTGGATGATGGGGAACCTCGGCCGCGCCATCTTCAGCGCGTCGACGAACCGTATGTGGCCGTTCTCGTACGACGAGTGCAATGAGAAGGTCTTCGCGTCCTCGAACCAGCGCATCAGCGCGTGCGACGCGAACCCGGGCCACGGTCTGAACCGGAATCAAGGTCGCGGTGCGCCGGAGATCGATATTCTCGAAGGTGCCGGGTCGGAGATCTCGTCATCAATCCAGCTCGGTCCGGGCATGCCGACGGACTTCCGCATCCTCCCACCGAAGAAACCGGACACGTACGCGTGCGTGTACACCCCGGAGGGGTGCGTGACCCCCGGTGCGAACGCGCCTGACCTCCCGCCCGCGCTCTATCAGAAGCTGCGTGGCCACAGGTCGTGGTACCAGGGGCTGCGGTACGCAGCCAACAACTTCTGCGCGTCTAACTCGAAGTTCAAGCAGGAGTACAAGACTGTCAAAGCGAGTTTGGACAAGGCCTTCTCGGAGAGCGTGTGCGACGGCGACAAGTGTCCCGGCGCGAACGTGTGCGACGTCGCCAACTGTCCCGGCTCGAATGACGTGAATGCGGACGTGTCCCCGATCGACGGCTCCAAGACCGCATACTGGGGTATCAACACGAACGGCACGTGCTACCCCAAGATGAACGGCTACACGGGCGCGTACCTGTGCAGCCCAGGCAACCCGAGTCCCGCATGCGGAGCGTCCGACATGCCGCCGAACGAGAAGGTGAACACGTTCGAGTACCAGATGGACGCCATTTCATCCAACTGGCCGATCCACCTCGCTGCGTACACGGACTTCCTGGTGTACCAGCTCGAGTGGGTCATGGGCAAGAACGGATACGTGCGGTGGATGCTCGCGGGCCAGCCAATCTTCGAGATCCCGGCGAGCGCGATCACGAACCCGCCGCAGGACGGTACGAAGAGCAACCCGGTGAAGGTCATGATCGAGGAGCCGATGTACCTCATCTTCAACGTGGCGCTCTCGAGCACGTGGGGGACGAAGCCGCCGAATCCCGGCAGTGCGTGCCGCGGTGATGGCAAGGACCCTGTCGCGAACAAGATCTGCGACGCGTTTCCGATGAAGATGAAGATCGACTACATCCGGCTGTACCAGGACACGTCCGCGAGCTCGAAGATGACCGTCGGGTGCGATCCCCCGACGCACCCGACGAAGCAGTGGATCGTGGACCACATCGCCGAATACCAGGACTACGACAACCTGGCGGTGGATGTTGCGGGCAAGGCATTCTGCCGCAAGGACGACGACTGCGCGAGCGCCAAGTCGAAGGTGAGCACAGGCTCGTGCGTGAAAAACCGCTGCAAGTGTATCGGCTCGTCCTGGACGGGTCCTCGATGCACGTCGTCGCTCGGCACGGTCGACATGAACGATGGAAGCGGCTCGATTACGTCGTTAAACATCAAGTCTTCGTACGGCCCGCCGTGGTACCTGGCGCTGGGCTTGGCGGGGCTTACGATCATCGTGACGTTTCTCGCGGTATACCTATCGATCCGATCTGGACAAAAGCACGACGCCGAGCGCAAGAAGCAGACCGTGACGCAGCCGAAGAACGCACTCTCGTTCGGCTCCGCGAGTGACGTCGGCTTGAAGGAGAACTCGAAGGAGAACTACAGCACCAACTTTGTGTAGAGTCAATCTGCTCGGCGTGTTGTTCGCCAGCACTGCTGCCCACCAGCTGCGCTCTGCTGCAAGCGAGCTTGGTGGAAGCTTCCGTATCTGTGTCTTGAATACACACTGTGTGTACTACGCCAAACATCTTGGGAGAACTTGTCCCGATCACCTAACATGAACGCCCCGAGCCTCGTTGCATTCTGGCTGCACACCACTGAGGCTACAGAAACACGTTTGCCGCAAGGCTTGTACGATCTGAAAGACGGCACAGAACTACGCTGGACAAGCCTGATCGGCAAACTTTGCTAAAGATCGAAAGTTCATTTATCGGATGGCAATACAAGTACACCCGATGGTCATACGTTGAGCCCACTCATCGTGTCCTCGAAGCCGAGCTCGAAGAAGCCAAAGTCTCCGCTTGCATCGCAACTAACTAGAGTTTGGATCAACAGCAGATTCTCCGCGGAGGCGTTCATGAATATCGATGGCGGAGACGATCTGGAGGCTTCTCCTTCGCGCGCTTCAAAGTCGAGAAGAGAACCGTTCAAGATGGCGTCCAG
>JAASFW010000362.1:0-21417 GCA_023334005.1 Globisporangium orthogonon | reverse complement strand
GCGCACCACGGAATCGCGATCGAGGATTCTCCATTCGCTCTCCAGCTCGCTCCGCAAGCCGCTGATCCCTAATGTGTGGCAATTGACGACGACAAGCGTGCACGCCGGCGAAGTCTTCCCCCACGGCCGCACTTGCAAGAGGCATTGTGGGAGTACTGGAAAGAGCTCAGCAGAGATGTGGAATCCGAGAATGATCGCTCCCCACAGGAACAGCGCGCTGTACACAGACTTTGCTGCATATCCGCCGTACTTGGATGCGATGAAGTCTACGGAAGCAGTGCGCAGGCGCCGGGGGAGCGACGAGATCCGCATGCTGAGTGCAGAGGAGGTTTCGCGACTGCTGTCAACGTTTACCGAGGCTTTGGTGTTCTTGTCGGGCTGCAAGGTCGGCCGGGTTGGGGTCTTCTTGAGCAACGTCAAGTGCTGGATTCCAACAAGGTCCTTGATATCGCTCATTGCAACGAGCATGCCCATCGAGAACACGAGGCGCATGAGCATGTCCTGCCACGAGACCACGAGCAGAATCTGGAACTCGTTCTTGACGTGCACGAACCAAACATCATCGTACCACATCATAGCTCCGAATCCCTTTTCTTCCCAGTCGTACTGCCCAATGTACGTTGCGAGAAGCGTACAAGGAATGAGCACCGACGCTGTGACGTCGAGTGCACAATCGCACATGAGGCATAGCAGCCGCTTCTTCGCCTCGCTCCGCTTGAACAACGAGTAGATGATCGGCGTGATCCAGCAGTTGACTACGAGCAAGATCACGTACGACCGATTGAGCACCATACGTGGTAGGTAGTAGCTCATGCGATACGCTTGGGCAGTCTGAAGTGCCAACTCTACGACTTCGCGCACGAGCATGATGACGTGGAAGTGCCGGCCGTCGACACCAAAGACTCCTGTGCGACTAAAGTACTCGCCATACCATTCCGTGGCTCGCGCTGCTAACCAGAGGTCCCACCGCTTTGCAACGGAGGATTGCTGTTCCACAACAGTCCAACGAGGACCATCGAAAGCTGGAGAGCTGGGCAAGGGAACGACGCTGTTGGCAGCAATCGTGCTGCCGATATGTTCACGGCCCTTGCGAGCGCTGATCGTGTACGTGAGCGAGCGATGATAGAGTGAGGCGCCAAGCATCTTGAGAATGATCAAAGCGTGTGGGAGCGCCACGAGGCCGTGCAGCAGCGCGATTGCTGGGTACCACTTTCGTTCGACGTTGAAGACCTTGAACCACTGGAGACAACTGTCTAGGTACGTGCCTTCGAGCTGGTTGTAGAAGAGCGCGCTGCCGCCAAAGAACACGACGGCGACCGTGTGGAGTGCCAGGAGCGTGAGCCATAAGAGTGCGAACACGCGCGGGGACACGCGGACGACTTGAGGCGCTTTCGCCATCGCAGCTCGTTGGACAAAGCTGGTCTTGCACTGGCGATGCGAAAGAAGGTGTGAGACCGAAGATTGAGCAGCCATTGTGAGATGTGCGCACACACGGGTATTCTTGTTGGCTTAGCTCGCACGACCACATCGTGGTTTGGTGCGGAATGGAAAGTGGTGAGTGTTTTCTTGTCGAGAAGGGCAAGGACGAAGGCGTGCTGTGTTGCTGATCTTATCCAGCAATGTTGATACTGAATTTGGTCGTTGTACCTGGCAGCAGTCTGAAGGACTGCATGGACCTGACATAGCTTTGTCGCCAACACGGTGTCCTTGCTGTGACGAGACCGCCCGCAGGCCAGTAAGTATGGATGCGCTCCAAACTCCCACTACCGATCGTTGTAGCAGATCGAGATCGCAATCGACACCACGCAACGAGCACACGTACATCAAGACAGTGTTCGGATCTTGCACAAGCCAACAGTTTGTCACTGGTGAAGGATGTCGAATTCATGATGACGAGCCACAGTATGCTAGCACGGGTGCGGAGATCGATCAGCTATCCCTGATCAGCTTGCTGCTCTCCGCCCATCGTGCCCGATGTCGTGTTTCGCGATGTGAATCACAGTGGGTGAGCTGGTCGAGTACTGCTCTGTCAGTCACCACATCGCAGCCCAGCCTCACAAGATCCTCGCTTCGCGTCGTTTCGTGATTCTACACTAGCGATCTCGACCAAACACTAGACCATGCGTCTGCTGCTCTCGATCCCCATCGTTGCCGGATTCTTCCTCTTCAGCTCGAGCATCGCGCAGCAAATTGACCGCCACATGCCTGCGTACCGACGCGCGGCGGCGCGACCGAACGCGGCGGGGTTCTCTGAGACCACATTCTCGGGCGACGAAGACGACTTCATACGCGCCAACAAGCGCGAGACGGCTGAGGCGCTCGCCAGCTACCTGCGCAGCAAATCTGTGCACCAAGTGTTGGGGCGCTGTGTGGAGCTCAGACTGCCGTGCGGTGATGCAGCCCCCAGACCCGCGCGAGGCTCGGAGCCGTGGCGCACCTCGTCGCGACGCCAGCAGCAGCAGCAGCCATAGTGACACAGCAAGAGGAAGTGAAGAGGCACGAGCATCGACTGACAACAATGTACTATGATACAGCAATTATCTATGAAGGAAGTGTGAAGTAGTGCGCATCGGGGCCGCTGCCGGCGATACCGCCGAGCCGCGATACGAAGATCGGGCTGACACGCGCGATCACTGCGTTCTTGCATCCCAGCCGCTTACTTGCCGAACGTCTTGACGAAGAAGAGCGCGTGCAGAGTGCAGAAGCCGTAGATGCATAGCATCACGAGCGGGTACCAGCTCACAATGTAGTACGTGAAGAAGAGCACACCGAGGTTGAGCAGGCACCCGGCGATGAAGTGGTGTCCGATGCGCGTGTCCTCGCAGACGATCTTCTTGCCCAGGAACTCGCGGTTCTCGTAGAAGCTCTTGAGCATCTCCTCCTTCTCAGCGAATCGGTTCTTGAGCCATTCGCTCATGTCCTCACGACTCGCCGCGAAGCTCACCTTCTTGTGGCGCTTCATGTGGATGTGCACCTCCTTCGGGTACTGTCCGCCGATGCAGCGCAGCTAGAGGAGGACGAACAAACGACTTAGCTCGTCAGCATCCTACTTCCAGAGAGTAGTGGGGAGTCAATAAAGAAGATCGTACCGGTGAAGGCAGCACGCCATCCGCGAGCTCTGGGTACGCGATAGTGAGGTCGAGGATGGACTCGGGCGCGAACTCCTCGACGCAGAGCTCGAAGCCGCGCACGCGCGGGTTGAGCACGTAGTTCCAGCACGGCTCACCGCGCTCCATCGAGTAGGCGTGGGACTTTTCGAGCGACCGGCGCTCGAGGTTCGTGCCCTCGGGGAACATGGCGAGCCACGTGCCGCTCGTGTACTTTTGGTACTGGCGGATGACTTTCTTAATGCGCTCCTCGTCCGTGGCCCAGCGTCGGTTCACAAACGGGAACTTGAGCTGCAGGAGCGCCCAGCCCACGCCGGGCGCGTACCGGATGATGGCCTTCATCATGACGCGGATGCGGTCGTGCGTACCATAGCGGAGCGCGAGGTTCCAGAAGAAGAGCCAGTCGACCTCCGTGCGGTGGTTGGAGATGACGAGGGTCTGGTCGCCGCGCGCGAAGGGCGCGTCGGCGGCCTCGAGGCTCTCGTCGCCTGGGTCAGCCGTGAGCACGAGCTTGACGCCGGCGACGTACTCGAGCAGGCCGGCGAGCATCGCGAAGAAGAGTCCCTCGAAGACCTTAAGCAGGCGCTTGTAGAGGTTGCGACCGAGCACCGGGCGCAGGACGTAGTCGAGCGGGAAGAGGAAGTAGACCGTGTTGAGGAACGCGCACACGACGATGAGCAGCAAGTAGAGCACGCCGAAGACGCGCTGCACCCACGTCGATTTGGTCTCGTACCGCCGGCTCGGGTACACGGCCTTGTTGCGCGGTGGCTGTTGCTGGGGCGTCGCGACGTTGAGCGGCGCGTCCGAGGCCGTCGAGAAGAGCGGCGGGGGTGCGGCGCCCGTCATCGCGGGCGTGAGCAGCGGCGGCGGCGGCGGCGGCGCGAGCGGCGTCACGAGCACCTTGGGCGTCGCGGCGCCGGAGGAGGAGGCAGTGGAGGGCTCCATTAGAGGCCTTGTTGTTGAGAGTGGGCGGCGACTTGGACGATGGTCGCGAGCGCAGCCGGAGGGCGGTGGCGCTGTCTCTATGGCTGGGCGAAATCCACGACCGCAGCGATGATGATGGCAAAAAGGGGCAAGAGCAGGCCAAGCAAGAGCAGATGGTGCCACTGGAACGGTGATTCGAGGGTGTGGAGTTGTCGTCGACAGTCTACACCTTTTGCCGCACAGTTGGCGTTTCGCTAAAGTGAAAACCTAAAACGAGTTTTCACGAATCCCTCTTTCGGAGCAAGAAAAACCGCATTTGCGAACAAAGCGAACGCTCTCGGAACCGACGGGAACCAAAAGGACATCGTTTAACGCTGCTCCCCCAAGCGCCATATCCTCACCACGCTCAGCAGCGAGACACACTCGAGACCCATGGCGGCCCATGTTCCACACCAGTCGTCTGCCGATGGCTGGATCACACTCGTGCAATCGCTGCGTGAGTATAGCTATCCTATACCCAGCAAAAGTCGCGTAGTCGTCGCGTATCAAGAACTTTTGCTTCCGTCCGGACAGACACACCTTCCTTCATGCGCGCTTTCAGCGCGTCCCAACATCTCGCAGCAGGATCCAACATGGGGCTGTAAGGCGAGAGCCGAGGCAGCTGCCGTTGAGAACGCTGTCTGCTACGAAAAGCCCGATCGCGTATGTGTTGACTTGAGAATGCGCTGGCGTTGTCAGTGACGACCACACCCTCGCTGTTGAAGTTGCATGTTGCTGTCTCTCATTACTTCTCCGTGTCAAGAACGCAAGCAAAAAAGATCGCTCATGAAGTGTACGCTGGCTGGCGTATTAGCCGTATCGTCGTGAGTGCACATGGGGACAGCATTATTCCACACAGATTTCACCGATGGTGTGCATGTTCTGCTCTTTGGAAAATGAGAAGAACGACAGGTGCGGTCTCACGCACATGCGAATGACCTTTGGTGCTGGTTGGGCAAACGCTGAGGTTTGATTCTCCTTGATACACGATCAGCCGACTCGCAAACTCTACCCTCTTCCTCTTGTTCTCGTTGCTCTTCATCGCCGCCGCCTCAACCCGTATGTCCTTGATCGAGTTCAGCATTCGTACGCGATTGCAATGTGTGGTGCTTGTGCTCATGACGATGTTGAGATCAGAGAGGAGGGTGTCTTGCATCAATGCGAGCATTATGCGGCTGTCCTCGTCGAGAAGCTCCTTCACTTTGCTCATAGCTACCACTGTCACCTTCACGTGAGCCGCTCAAAGTCCTCTGACAAATTGCGGCGCCACGTCCCCTTATCTGGTGATCCGCCGCGCAGTTGACTCGGAGACGCCGTTTCTTCTGGCTGCCTCTCGCTAGCATTGGCGCTCGCGGTGAGCGTCAAGCACGCGCTGCTTCGCGCACTGCCGCTCGTATCGCCGAATAGGGCGGCTTGGTTGTGCTGGAGAAGATGCACTTGACAGTGTGCCGTGATGGAACGTGGAGCTGCATCTCTCGCTTTGTCGCTGTCGCTCCGCTGATGCTTTTCGAGGCTGTCATTTCAGCTGCAGGAGGGCTCACTTTTCTTGCAAATGTCATTTTTCTCGCTCGAAAAATGACTCGTGAAAATTTGTCTTAGAATCTCACTTTGACTTGGAAAAATTCCAACCGTCTCAGCGAAAGGTGGACAATTATGTGTGATTGTTGCCTGAATGAATCAAGTTGATTCATGCGATTACGCTTCGTGACAGAACAGCGTGAGACACTTTAGCACTCTCGTCTCAGTCTCAAACCAAGTGTGTGCACATCTTCCTCACTCTGCCTTTCTCCGAACGTCCACCCGCCACGCCACGCCACGCCACTCACGATGGCTTCACAAATCCAGGTGCTGTGCTGATCTCGCTCTTTGCCTCGACTTCGCCGCGGACATTCCCATTCCCGCCTGTGGTGCTGTTGGTTCCAGGTGAGCTGGTTCCAGGTGGGCTGGTTCCATGGGAACTGGTTCCAGGTGCGAGAAAGCGTGCGGTGCTCGGAATCAGCAGAAGCGCGTTGAAGACGACGCAGTAGAGCAGCAGACCTGCGCCCACAGCGAGCACTACTGGCGCTGCGTGCCGCGTGAACCCTCCAAACATGCGCAGCTGCTGTGCGTCCAGCTTCTGCAGCGGCAGAAGTGCGATACCCGCGAGCGCCAGCGCATGTACCGCCACAGTTACACTCTGCGCGGCTGCCACGAGCGAGCGTACGCGATGCGAATCTTCGACCGGCTCGCCGATCTCGAACACGGCCGCGCGCTGCAGCGCAGTGAGGAACGTGCTCGCGAAGACCTTGGAGATCGTGTAGAAGGAGATCGCCAGTCCTGCGACGCCGCCCTCCGAGCCCTCCTGCGCGATTTCGGTCACTGGAACAAGCGTCGACAGCGCGAGCACGGCGCCCGAGACGCCAGTGAGGCTGGAGATCAGTATGAAGAAGACCGGGCGTCGAACCACTCCCGAGGTCGTCAGTGCGAGCAGCAGGAGCTGCGACACGATCGTCATGGCCGGGCCCGTCACGAACACGCACCGCCAGAGGCTGTTCATGAAGAATCGGCGCCAGAGCAGGATAGAGCAGAGCATGACGCAGTCGCTCGTGATGCTCGCGATCAACTCGCGCTGCTTCGTATCGACGCGTGACCACGCCTGAAGAGCTCTCTGTGCCTGCGCAAACTTGAAGCTGAGCGCGAACGCAGAGATCGAGATGAAGCCGAGGATCCGCCACATCGCCTTTTGCTGCGTCAGCGTCCAGTATCTGGCACACTCGGTCTGAACTGAGCGCCGCTGGCGCCGGTCTGCGCCTTCCTCTAGGCACAGGATCGTCAGCGCCAGACTCGCGATCGACACCGTGCTTAGAGCGAGCATGACGAGCGGGACGCGCAGCGAGGCGTCGAGCTGCGTGACAGCAAATACGATGACTCGTGCGGTAGCCTGTCCACTCACTCGTGCGACGAGATACTGCGCCTGCAAGATGCCGCGGTCCTCGAGCGACTCTCGCTGGGACAACTCGACCACCATCGTGTGCGCCGATACGAAGTTGATCATCGACCCGACACTCACGATGCCGATGAGTATCGTGATCGCGTACGCGTAGCCGCCACCGAGAGCGCTCTGCACTGTGTCGGTGAAGCAGAACGTCGCGCTGAGCAGTGCGAGAGCAACAAGGACGAGCAGGAGCCCAACGACCATGTACGACTTGCGGTGGAAACCGGCAAGCGGCACCGCGTCGGCGAGTACTCCGATGAAGAACGCGAAGGCCGCCGGCAGCTCCGAGAGGCGATCCACCCCCTGGAGCTCGTGCGCGGAGAACGCGAGCTCGGCGCCGACCATGAAGAGCAGTCCGCCGCGCAGCCCGACGTACACGAAGGCGGAGGCGAAGGCGGCGGCCGCGAGTCCGCCATGCGCGCGGGAGAGCAGCCGCACGTCGCTGCCAGCGCGCAGGCTGCCGAACATGTCGTAGTTGTAGAAGTGCGCGCCAGCGACGAAGCGGTCCATTGCGAATGACGTTCGCTGCAGTCACGCATGCACATCCATTGGGCGGTCACTGCGAGGTTAGCAGCCGCCACGACGCAGCGGCCGTAGCGCCATAGGCGGCGGGCAGGCTCAGCGGCACGTACGCTGGTGCTGGGCGATGTCTGGTGTGAGGCGGCAACAAGCAAATCCTAGGCGCCGATTTCCGCATCCATGGACGATCAGCTCGCAGAGGTTCAACTCGCGGCGGTTATCACGTAAGCCAGGCTAGACGGTGGCAAATCTGCTGCTAGGTGCATTTGTGCAGCTTTGTCTGGATGTTTGTAGGTAAATGTCGAACTCAAGATGGCCATGTGCTTCGAGTCGCCTTCGTGCTGCTCTTGGTGTACGACCTCATGGCGAACATCGTGGCGATCCAGTGTTCCTCCAAGCCATCGGATAGCGGTGGCGATGCGTGGTTGGTGATCGTGTACGTGCTTGTTTCTGAACTCGCTGGTATCGTGTTCCGAGGCTACGTTAGAGTGCTGGGTAGCCTTCAGTCATCTCATACCTTGTGAGAACCACCTGTGGTGCGCTTGTCATGCTGCTTGCGCTTGAGAAGCTGCTGCGTCTCGTCGCTCAGTACTTCGGCCACAATGCGCTGCCGCGCTTCGATGAGCCGCACCTTCGCCTCCTCCTGCCTGCGAGCTTCCTCGTCTTTCTTAGACTGGAGCTCCTTGATCGCCAGCAGCCCGCGTCGCTCGAGATCCTCGCGGAGCGCGCTCGCGTGCGCCATCCGAATGAAACGTTGCTCGTTCTCGCTGCGCTTCTTCTCGAGCTCTGCGAGTCGCTCGATCTCCTTCTGCTTCTCCAACTGCGCCACACGCGCAGCTTCGCGCTTGGCGTTCTCCGCCTGCACGCGCTGCGTGTATGCCTGCTGCTTCCGGCGCAGCTCCTCTCGGTCGAGCGCTTTCTTCGGCGAGCCTCTCGCTTTCGGTCGATTCGGCTCTGCACCCTTCTTCTGCGAAGCCGCGAGCTCCAGTCTCTGCTCGTTCCAAACGAGCAGCTTGTGAGCGTCCTCACTCTCGGTGTCGTCCGGTGTAACAGAGTCTCCAGCATCATTCTGCGTCTCGATCTTCTCTTCGTCGACAGCAACAACAGGCTCTGGTTCGGGGACCAGACCGCGCCAGTAGCGCACGATCGAGTGGATCCAAAAGAACTGGCGGAAGACCGTCCCAATGCGCTTGCGCATGAATTTCTTCCGATACAACGCGGTGAGGAGACTGCTTTCGTTGTCGCTCACCCCCATGGCGGCTCGCCACTGGGTCTCGATCATCATGTTGTGGCTCACCCGACTGAGCAGCTCCTTGTGCGAGAGCTCCTCTTTCGCACGGATCCCACGCATACCACGCAGGAGCTTGCGGGACATGACGCGGAAGTTCTTGAGGCGCTCCTGGCGCCGGCGCTGCATTGCGCGGAAGCCTCGCTGGATACGCACCACCGCTCTCACCGCCATGTACTGGCGGTACACGCGACGGCCCCGATGCCCACGGTAGAGTCGCTGGATCTGCAGTGCGCTGAAGTGAAAGTAGCCAAAGTACATGAGTGCGACGCGCTGCTGCTCGGCGCGCAGTCGCTCCATCATGGCGTTCGTCTCCTCCAGCTCGCTCTCAAGGATCTCCTCCGTCTGGTCGATGCGCTCGAAAGAGCTGAAGATTCGCTCCTGGGGAACGAGTAAAAGGCATGCAGTGTGTGCGTCATATTTGTTCCCGCAGTGCGCTCAGCAGCGAGCAGCTGATATGGCTGCTGCATTGACGCACCTTAGCGGCGCGCAGCTCGCCAACGGACTTGGCGAGCGCGGCCTCGAGCGAGTCCTGCGACCCAAAACGCTCCGGGTTGGACGCGTGGTGGCGCCGCCGCGGCAACTGCAGCAGCAGCGGCGCGCCGTTGCCGCTCGAGAAGCGCGGCAGAGCCAGGTGCTTCCGAGGAGAGAGCGCCGCAGGTGGCGGCGGCTGCGTGGTGGCGCCTGCGAGACGAGGCAGCACTGGTGTCATGTCCGCCGGACTCTTTTGGTGGAGTGTAGCCATCAGTGGTTTTGAGCACTCGAAGTATACAAACTTCCATACTAGAGATTATTTTCGCTTTTTCTTCTGTCTGAAGTTGATCGAGTTGAAGTCGACAACGACGAGAGGTACTCCAAGACAAATGCCTACGAGGTCAAGTCCAGCGTGTTGCAATGAATGGGCCCGACAATCCTACCGGGTCGATGGCAAGGACGCAATTTGTGCACCTGATGGTTCATGCTGGAAGCCAACCACATGTGGCCATTGTTCGAGATACCTGACGGTGTCAACAGCGCGCTGAGATCTACCACGGTACTCACACAACATGGCTGCTCGCGTGCGGCAACAAGGGACCGAATTACAGCGCGCTACAGGTATACCAAGGTTTATCAGCAAAGCCCTGAGGATCCAGGTCTTCGATGCGTACTCATGCTGATCTCCGTCGTGCTGTGTTCTGGTTCTTCTTCAGCCCGAACCTCTGTTTGGAATCAAACATAGGAACGTGTAGGTTCCTCAGTTTGAGAAGGTTGGGCTCGCAGCAGCAGGCGAGAAATGCAGCGCGCTGTTTGTCGACGCTGAAGGTATGGCGACCGAGACTTTTGATCATCTAGATGCCGATCACGGCGAGTTGAAGATTGGACTCGACATTCGAATACTCAATCCTGCTGCTCTAGTACGACGGAGTCTCGCTAGACTTTGACGCTGCATAAATATCACCTGCCTTCGAGCGACGTCTCGCGCGAACAAGAAGATGGTAGCAGGTAGCGGCCGGTCGGTCGACTCGTTCCGATGCTAGCACTGAAGGCATTCGTGCAGGAATCAGTGCAGGAACTGGACGATGCCAAGTTGCAGCTGCTCTCGGAGACGCTGCGCATCGATCTCCGCGGATGTGATGATCGACGCGATATCGAACGCGTTGTCACCGGACTTGTATGCCTCGACCAGGACACTTCGCTCGGTGTCTTCCTCTCATGGCTGCGCAGTTCCAGCGAAAGTAGCAGTGCGCACACCAAGAAGAAGCCCTTCCACAACACGTTCGTACCGACCGTCGCGCCGTTGGATCAGCAGCAGCTTCACAAATTGCCCAGGTGGAAAGAAGCCGCACCAGAAGATCAGGTAAGGGATCATCATCTTGACGAAGAAATCGAGACGCGCCTGGCAGACCTGCAGCTCCTCGAGGCAGAGTTCAAAACTGCCGAGCGCGTTGTGCATTCTGGGACGCCCTCGTTCGACAAGATGAAGCAGTTCCTTGTGAAGCTTACGGTATTGCGCGCCAAAGAGGAGGAAACGCGGCGCTTCTTCATCAAGCAGAACGCGCTGCTCAAGCAGCAGAACAGCGAGATGCGAGAAGAGACGCTGCATACCCGTGAGCAGCTCGGCTTCTTTGTCGATGGCTTCACAAACTTGCGCTTGCGTCACGACGCGCTGATTGAAAAATCGACACAAATGCATGCCGAGAGCGAGATGGCACAAGAGATCTTCCTCTCCATGAGCGCACACGAGAGCCACTTTGCCGCCATCATGGCGCACACACTCAAAGATCAGCGCGCGAAGAACCTGGCACAGGAAGCGTGCTTTAAGGCCGCTGAAGATACCATTCGCGTTCTGGAAGAAAAACAGTCGGAGCTGACGGACAAGGTCAGCCAGCTCAAGCACATGTGCGGCGACGCAAAGAAAGATGCTCACTGCTACAAGCGCCAGCTGCGCGTTTGCAAGCGCAAGATGGCTGCTATGGAGCAAGCGAGCACCGACTGCTTCTACTTTCGTGCACAGGCGATGAACCTGCGCCAGGCGTTCGCGAATCTGTTGGGATATCTGCGCGAGTCGGTGGTGCGCGATACCAAAACACCAAAGCAGACGCTGAGCAAAGAAGCACTACGTATCATCCACCAAGCGCTCGGCGAATTCGATACGACCTCGCCGGACCGTCTGGTTTCGAGTGGCTCGATGATGAGTGCGAACCCGACTCAAGGCACTGGTGAAGACACACCGAAAACAGGCTTGGAGAACAACTCGAAAGCTGCTGTCGATGTGTTTCCAAAAGTTATCAAGCGAGTTGCGGAGTCCGAAAAAGATCTCGTCGAGTCTGTGCGCGGCATCTTGCTTCTGGGTGGCAGTGACGGCGAGACCGCACAGTGCGCTTCAATCATGAGGGAAAAGTTCAAGTATGCGTCGATCAACGTCGGAGAAGCGCTTGTCCAGTTCGAGAAGGCACAACGAGAGAGAAATCGAGAGCATCAGATCGGCGAGGGCCGTGAAGTCGTGGCTGGAGGCAAAGCAACCTCTGAAGCAATGGTGCGGACAACGCAGGCGACTGCACCCGAGGGAACAGCAGAGGCTCCAGTGGTGCCTCTGCTTCTCGAAATGTATCAAGAGGAGTTGGCGAATCATATCCGCGATGAGATGCAGAATTGCGGTGCAAGGGGCTACATTTTGTTCAACTGGGCGTTCACAGCGCGCGACGCAAACCGATTCATTGCCCTCGGTCTCCCGATTGACAGCATTATCGATTTGCAAAATCCGGTGGGACCACTATCGGTCGTGCCGAGAGTTCCTCCTCCCTCACTCATTCAAGCAGAGAAAGCGACGATCCCAATACCACAACCGGTGGGATCTCCGTCACGAAACAATGCTGGTGCTACATCATCGTCATCACCGACGAAAGCCAATGCGGCACAAACCCAAAGCGCGAGTACAAAAAAGTCGACACCGTTACCAAGCTCGCCAGCATCCAGATCTCCTGCAAAAGCAATATCTGCAGCACCAGCAGCGCGTGGCGTATCGCGACAACCGGAAGCACCAAAGACACTAGAGACAACACGAAGCGCGGCAGCAGATCCTCAATCGAGAACAGCCCAGCAGTCAAGTTCTCCCACCAAACGACCCATAGCAACTTCGCAAGCACCGCAAAAGCCCGACGTAGTGTCCCTCGAAAAGGGAGATCTAACGATCGCCCGCAAAGCTGCTTTCAAAGGCATGTTGCATCTGTATCAAGAGATCGCGCCGACGAGCTTCTTGGAGGAGCGTGTGCAAGAGATCCTGAAGGCGCTCGAGCAGCAACGAATGAAGCGCGCCGCTGCGCCGCTCGTGTGTTGGGATGAGGCTACAGCTCGAACAAACGAACTGCTGAGCATGTTTGCAGAGGATGTTCACATGATGCTGTTCGTGGAGCAGGAGATCCGTAAGCCGAAGAAAGCAGGAGAAAGTTCAAGTCCGGCTCGTTTGCGAGCACAAGTCGGCAGTCCGGCGAAGCCTGGCGAGAGCACGAGCCGATTCACCAGTCCGCTAAAAAGCTCGCCTGAACGGAAGACGACAATGGCGCACACTCCCTCCAAGTCGTCTTCTACCTCGACTGCTCGAGGGTCTGGTGCGAACGCTGCTGGAAGTCGCCGAGCGACATCGACTCTCACTTCTCAAGCATCTCGCCAGCCTACATCTCCCGCTAAGAACAAGTACGCATCCGCCACGACGTTGGCAACGATAACAACCAGCAAGTGAGCAGGGTGGCATCGCTAGTAAAGCGTTAGGAGTGGAGACATCGCCAACTTGGCGTTTGCAATTGGGACGGGTATGTATAGTAGGTGTAAGGCGCTCCTCCAATTAGACTGGAGGTCCCGATGTGCGTTGTTGAGAACCGGCGAAGGGAACCTGGGAGGGAGGCGCACAGCGTCGTCGGGTAGAGCTTTTTCGTTGTATCGCCGATCCTCCATCACGTCCTTATACGAGGGTCGCTCGAGTGGCGGTACATTCACGAATCTCGTCCGAAACTCACTCGCGAGCTTGTTATACACTGCGCGATGAACGCGGAAGAGCTGCTCAAGAAGATAGCGCTGTCTTCTGGTGGGATTCAGCTTCAGCCTGACTGTCGAGTTCGGCTTCTTTTGCGGTGGACATGGAAGCGAAAGCGTCTTCAAGCTGGGTGCAGTACCTGAAACGCGGATCTTGAATCGCGAATGGCTGTACTCACTCTTCCAATCACGTGTCGGGATCGGGAGCTCCAAGGAACGCGCAGCATGCGCTTCGGTCCACCATGGACGGCGAGCGCTGCCTCGGTTTCCCACTCGAACCGTAACGCCACCGTCACCGTCACGACCAGCCGTCTCGAATTGCCTCATCACTTCGAGCACAGCCGCCGCCCTCCGCTCGTCCAGTCGAATTACCGCCAGCTCACACTGGGCCAAAGACGCCAGCACATTCAGCATGTTGAGTCGGGTTTCGGTCATCGTAGCTCGGAAGGTAATCGTCAGGAGATGGTAGATCGAGGCGGCGTTAAGCTCTGCTGGCACACCGTTGTTAAGCAGCTCATCCGACAACCAGCTTCCAAGCACTCAAGTCGCTCAAGATCTCAAGCACCACCGTCGTCGTGCTGCCTCCAAGATCCAAGTCTCGCCTAAGTGACCAAGGTCTTCGAGGAGCGGCAATGTGAAGATCGCGAAAGGCAGTGTGAAGACCAAGCGTGCCGTCGGGCCAATGCATGTTTCAAGATCGTCTGCTGAAGCTCAACACTCCGGAGTGCGCTCGACCACCCTCTTCGATCTCAACACCAGACCATCTTCGGGTCTAGACGCGAAGTCGGCAGCCGAGCGCGGCCTCCGACTTTCGACATCTGATGCGCCTTCTCCATGTTGATACGCAAGGCGTAGCCTGCACTCGTGCAGGCCCGACCATACCGGCAGTCTCGAGACCAGCCATTACAGAGTGAGTGCGTACGGCTTTCTGGGCAAGAGATCGATGCGAGCGAGCGTGCTCCTATGCTGGGTCTTCCCGGCCTGGGAGAGCCATAGTCCGCGTTATCAGGTAGCTGCTAGGTTTCTAGGAGTTGTCGAACTTAAAGGGAACCCAATGGTAAAACAGCATGAGCGACAACCTCGCCGACGACGAGCAGATTGATGCCGACGTGTTCGCCGCGCTGCCTGCCGAGCTCCAGGCTGAGATCCTTGCAGAGCAGGGGAGCGCGGCGTTCGGTCCGGAGCCCAGCGGCAGCTGCTGGAGCTGCCGTGTGTGCACGTTCGCCAACCACCCGCAGCTGGTGGCGTGCGAAATGTGCGAGACGCTGAGGTTCCAGCCGGATGAGCTGGCGTTCGGCGCCGAGCGAGTCGAACCGCGCAGTCGCGCGGACTCTGCTGGCAGCGAACTGTACGCGAAGCTGAGCCAGACGCTCGGCGCCGCTTCCGTGTCGCGGTCGCTCCGGAAGCTCCGGCTGCCAGCGACACCGGCGGCCATGAAGCTCACGATGAAAGACGAGCCGACAGCGGAGGATCTGCTGAACGTGGCGACCGCCAAGATCCACCAGCTGCAGAGCTCTGCGTCGAAGACGCTCAGCCAGGCTAAGCAGTCGATCGTCGCGCGGGCGAGCAGCTCCGATGAGAAGATGAGCGGACTGCATGTCTTGCCGTCCACCGCGGCGTCGAGCGAGCTGGGCGTGCTCCAGCGGGACCTGAACCGCAAGTGCGAAGCGGGGGACGCGGTCTACGAGGCTCTGCTCAAGCGTCTCTGGGACGCAGTCTACCAGGACGCCCCCATTCTTCGCAGGGAGTCCGCGGATGGCGACCCTGTAAACATTGCTGCTGCTGCGTTTGCGAAACGCGAGTTCGCTCGCATCTCGGACGGCTGGGTCGACATCGGCTTCCAGAGCCCGAACCCCGACACAGACTTCCGCGGCGGTGGGATTCTCGCGCTCAAGTGCCTCGTGTACGCATTCGAGGCGTTCCCGCAGCGGATGGTGACGATCGCGACGGCGCAGAAGCCGGCAGAGGGCAAGAAATGGTATCCTCTGTGCGCTGCCGGCATCAACCTGACGTGCATGCTCGCGGGACTGCTCAAGCTCGGCAATGGCGAGTTTGAAGACACGCTGGCGCCGCACTGGAAGCTCTTCGAGGAGCCTTCGGCGTTCTACCAGCTCTTCTACTACAGTGAGTTTCCGATGAACATAGTGCGACTACATAGGATGTCTGACGCGGGTGCATGTGTCCGAAACGAATATGCAGCGCTCGTGAAGATGGATGCAGCGTGGCGGAGGATGAACGCGTCGTACATGGAGTTCGGAGGTGCGTGTGCTCACTATCCACTGCTCTGAACAGTAGCTCTCACCATTGCGTTCGTCATGTGCATATATGAACTGCTGCTTCGCGTGGATGCAGTCGTGCTCAAGGCGACGCGCCGGATCGCGGTGTTCATGCTCGCGCAGGCGCCCGAGTCGCTCGCGGACCTGCGCGACGTCGCCGACCGGACGTTCCTCGACCGCTTCGTCGTCTGCCACACAAACCGCACGCTCGCAGACTCGGAGAACGGCGAGTGTCCGGACCCGTACAACGTGCTCGAAGACGAGACCGACGCGCTGCTGCGGCCGAGTGACGCGTTGTTCTCGCGTAAAGGCTTCGCCGTCTCGCGGAGCGTGCTCGGATGAGTCGAACGCAGTGTTTCGTTCCCTACTCTTGCTGCTACACGCGCGTCAGTCAGAGCCCGAACTTGAGACACCCGCTCTCCTTGTGTTGGTCACCGCACTTGGCGCGGCAATAGCGCGAGCCGCACCGCGTGCACGCGTACGGCGCGAAGAAGCCACAGACGCAGCAGAAGCGCCGCGGCGGCCGCGTCGACGGCCCCGCCGCCACCGAGAGGTATGTCGGCGGCGCGTCGGCACTGGGAGGCTCAGCGCCGTGCTCCTCGAACACGAGCTGCGCGAGGCTCTTGACCTTCCACCTCCTCGCTTTGTTGCTGTAGCCGCAGCAGCAGGAGCAGCAGCAAACGCTCGTGACGCGCGCTCGGCATCGTTGCCACCGGTACTTCATGGTATGAGATGGTCACTTACACTATGGGCTTCTTGCTGCGGCTGCGCGCCTTCTTGTCCTTTACGGTGCTGCCGCCGCCGCCCTCGTCCTCGTCCACGTATGCGCCGCCGTCGCTGGCGTCATCGTCCTCCTCCAGGGCGTCGCCCTCGAGCGCGTCGAGTCGCGCGTTGCGCACGATGGCGCGCGTCTCGTCGTCCACGCGGCGCATGGCCTGGCTCAGCTTCACCGTGCGCCCGGAGAAGCGCTTACGCGTGCCACCCCCGCCGCCATTCTGGTTCTGTCGGCTGCTGCCGCCGGCGCCGGCGTCGCGCAGCACCGTCTCCGTCCAGCGCTTCTTCCCGTCGTAAGCGCGTCCCATTTATTGTTTGGGTTGCCCAATATGCGAATGATTGGACTCGACAATAATTATTGGATACCGTGCAAAACTCAGCTGTGATCAAGAAGAAAGCGTGGAGATACATCAACGACCCTGCGTCGTGGCGTCGTATCGAGCGAACTACTGCAGTCGATCTGAAGAAGATCGCGACGAACATTGGCCCGTCCTATTGAAGGACTTGTGCTACTCGTCTCGAGGCTTCCACTCACGCCTTCTCCACAAGTTCGAGGCCGTGGAACGTATTCGCGCCCGTGGCGCCGCACCGCGCGCCCTTGATCCGCAGCAGCGCCTGATTCACCGCCTTCGTGAGCGTGCACTCGGCCCAGACCTCGTGGCGCTTCTTGCTGCGCGCGTCCTCGTCGCCCTCCATAGAATCCACCTGCGTGTACTCGGACGCGGGCGGCACCACGAGCAGCATCGAGTCGCAGTCCACGACCTCATTCGGCAGCGCGTACTTGTAAAAGTAGCGGCCGTGGTCCACGAACTTATAGTGCTGGCAGAAGTGCAGCCCCACCGGCGGGTCCTCGGGCAGCGCAATCTCGTACGGGTCCTCGCACGGGTTCGCTGTGTATGTCGCCTTGTCGAGGAACGTCCAGTACTCCTGGCCTTCGCCCGCAATTTTGGGGTGCGTCACGCCCAAGTTCGAGAGCACTGTGTGTTTGATGCCGTGGTTCGCCGCCGCGGCCGCGTACGCGAACATCTCAGTCATCCAATCATCGGAGGACGTGAGCTGGCGCCCAAGCACGACGAAGTCGCAGTAGTCGTCCACAAACTTGAGGGCGTCACTGCGCGTCATGATGTACGGCGGCCCCGTGCCGGCGTAGAACTCGCGCGCTTCCTCGCCCGTGACGCCCATGCAGGGCTTGCCCTCGCACATGAGGCCTTTCAAGGTATCGTTGCCGAACCAGCCGCTACCCATATAGATAGTCCAGTCCTGCGCGATGGCCACGCCGTCGCGCACTTCGTCGGTCACGGTCGCCGGGTCGCGCGTGCCCTTGTAGTACTTGGTCACGTTGCGGCCGGTGTTGACCTCGAGCGGCTTGAAGAAAACGAAGTCGCCGTCGACGAGCGCGAGCACGTCGTGCTGCACGGGCGGGTCCGCGTGCTGCAGGAAGTGGCGCAGCGAGAAGGGCTTGTTGTACGGCGTGTAGCTGTCGTCGATCTCTGGCCGCGGGTGCGGCGAGTACGCCGGCGTGAAGTGCAGGCGGAAGTCGTAATAGAAGCGCGGCTCGCGGAGCAGTGCAGCCTCCTGTTCGGGCGAACAGCCCGCGACGATCTGCGTGATCGGTCCCTTCTGTCCCACGCGCACGGCCGAGTCCTGCAGCACGCTCGCGAGCAGCAGGCGGTGACTCTGCTCGCAGCTCACGCTGAACACGATGTGCATCGACGAGCCGTCGTAGTTGGCCGGGTATGCGGCGCGCAGCAGCATGTCCCGCGCGTCCGAAATGTCGTCGCCGACGGCGACCGTCAGCGCCAGCGCCAGCGCGGCAATACCTGCGAGCACCTGCAGCACCACCGCGCGGAGCATCTTCATCCGTGTGAAGAGTCGGCCAGATCTGGAAATGAAGGGGTTTTTCCATAACCTGGTATCAAGCTGTAGCTGAAACAAGGTAGCCCAAGCACCAGCGACCGACGCGGTACTCAGGACGAGCAAAGTATTACCCGAACTAACAACATGGCCCGATTCCAGCGCCTCAATGGAGACGAGCCCTATCTCGTTACCCCACGCCGCTTCGATTCTAGCAGACGATGAGTATGCGTGTGGATGGAATGAACCGAGACGCCCGCAGCTTCGTCACTACAGTCTGGGCATACGAACATTCAGCGTTTATGACGAACACGACCGCATCAAACAGCGTTTCGCGAAAGTCGATCACCTTCGTGAGTGCACCAACAGGCGCGTGGCTCTGTCCGAGAACATCGCAGGACACAAGCAATCGAGAGCGAGGGTGGCCCCAGAAGTGCGCTTTCGTCACAAAGCAAGGCCGACGCAAACGAAGCGAGTGCGCCACGAGTCACGTACCGACTTCCGTCGTGAAAAGCACCGCTTCAGACGCCAGCTGTGGTTCGTGCTGTACAAGCAATTCCACCTCATTGCAGATGTGTATCACACACAAGTGCAATGACTCTCGACGAACCCTCTGTTGTGGTGCTTAAAACGTTCCCGACCGCAGTTAACTCGTCGCGCACGAGCGGATGGTACGCGACGCGAAATCAGCTCGGGCGTCACACCTGCCTGCTCTTCTTGAAGAGACGTGCGTGCAATTGGCCCAACGACACCCAGCTCGAGCAGCAGCTGTAGCTTGGTAGTCTGATTGGTGAAGCGAGAAATCGATGCACACATGTTGAAGCTAAAACATAGAGACGGACTTGCAGCGGCTGACGTCCTCGGGCACAGGCTTGAGTTGGTGGAACTTGTCGAAGTCGATGTGCACACCTGCGGGCGTCCTGCTCACGCAATTGGCGAATGTCGCGTCCCAGACCATCTCCTCGTGCGTGAACGAGTGGCGCGCCTGCATCGTGTTGGATGTCGAGCCATCGATCCCCTCGAGCACAACGATGACCTCAAGTTCCGACTTGCGCAGATGGCGCGCGATCTGTGCGCGCGTCGGCAGCTTGTACGGCAGAGGCACACCCGCGGGCAGCCCGTCGCGGTTGCCGTTCTCCATGTCGACTGCGCGCTGCGACGGGTCCGGGAACGACGGGCACACGCTTGGGTGGTGGCCGTCGGCCGGGAGGCACTCAGGCGGGAAGAGCGGGCTCCACGGGTCGATACGGTGCACGATCACCTGCGGGAGCACCATGAGCAGCATCGCGCCAGTGTCGTCGTCCGGCTGCTGCACGCGCATTTGGTGGCACTGGAAGAGACTCTCAAGACCGTCGTCGTCCTCGGCGTCGTGGCGCACCGCGTACAGCCGAACGTGGGCCTCCACAAGCTGGTGCTTGCGACGCTCGCAGACCTGAAACATGAGGTAGTAGCTTCCGCGGATCCGGCGGATGACCGCCGAGTCGGAGAAGATGATCGTGTTGGCGCGTTTCTGTGGTGGTTAGGGACATTGCACGTAGTAAACGAGCGCATGTCAGCGAAGTATGATCGGTTCACCCGGTGTTTGAAGTGAGTATGAGCGCCGTGACGCACATTCGCGCGCGCGAAGCGGGCGTAGAACATGCCAATGCAAATTGAGTCCAGGAAGATGCCCGCAAACGACTGCGACGCATGGATGGATGAGAGTTGCCACTGAGTTTAGCTGTCCCCCTAGCACCGAATCCCGCACACCAAAGCTAAGTACCTCGAGCGTTAGGAGCGTCGCCATGGACGTGCAGCCGCCGTAGAAGATGTCGTTCGTGGGCGCGCCGTAGCCGATCGTCATCTAGGAAAACCGCCGTTTAGTCGCACGAAGGGCAAGCTTTCTACGTAGCACGCAGGCACACGTACGATGGTCTCAAGCGAGAAGATGTAGGCTTCCATGAGCGTCGAGAGCCCCACGTGGCACGCCGCCTCGCGCTTCGAGATGTTGAGGTACATGACCGCGAACAGAAAGATGACAAAGAAGTACTAAGGGCAGCCGCACGAGTCAGTCAGCCAGTCAGTCACGCACCGCCCATCCAGCCCACCGCGAGAGCACTCACCAGCACGAAGATGCCCGTGACGATGCGCGAGGTCTTGGTGTGGATCACCGTGTTGAACACGTCCTCGTAGTAGATCTGACGCCAGTCGCCGCCCGACCGCGTCACGCTGTAGGAGCCAAGAGACTGCTGGAAGCGCCCGTGGCGGTCGACGAAGCGTCTGCGGCGCGCGCCGCCGCCGGATGCATAGCCGATCGCGGGCATGTCCGTGGGCAGCAGCGGCTGCTCGGAACTCGCAGTCATCGTCGCACTTGGCCGGGATGCTGCGGCTGCTGCGTGCTGGTCGTGCGCCGACGGCGTTCTCGCGAGTGAGCACGACGAGCAAACTCAGGAGTGCTGCTGGGCAGTTCGGGAGAGAGGCGAAATGGGTACACCGGGTTACATGGCGTAACCCGTTATGTTGGACTGGAAGCGAACTATACTTTGCGCAAGTGACCACGGAGGTGGAACTGCTTGACTGGCTTTAAGTATGCATTGCGAATCAGATGACTTGTTCGTCTGCAACTCTGCTCATTCCCGCGATTGCATACTTAGCAACTCACTTTGTGCGAATCGCCAAAAAGTGAAGTGAAGGTCGCCACACAAGGTCGAGCGCTTGCGCGGGCGCCCGTCGCCGTCGCCACCATTGCCGCCGTCGTCCGTCGAGACTGGGCGGCGGTTCGACAGAGCCTGGCCACCCAGCTACCCACTTGCCAAGTCGCCAGATCCCTAGCACCAGCACCAGCACCGCACCCAACCTGCCACCCGCAATGTGCTCGGGTACCGCCGCTGCGGGCCGCCTCTCCGAGTGCGTCGCCGCCAACATCGCACCGCAAAGAAAAAAAAGACAGTAACTCAACTGACTGGCGTGTGTGCTGCAGCGAGAGCGCGGCGTCGCAGTTCGTCGTGCTGGAGAGCGAGGCGGGTGCCAAGCGCGCGCCGCGCGCGCTCTCGACGCTGCCGCTGCTGGCACTCGGCTTCTTCGCGACGTGCGGCGGGCCGATCAGCTCCGAGTCGCTCATCACAGGTGCGTGCAAAGCGGGCTTGAAAGAGAGAGAGAGAGAGAGAGAGAGAG
>JAASFW010000361.1:0-21447 GCA_023334005.1 Globisporangium orthogonon | reverse complement strand
GGTGCGGAGGTCACCCCCACGTGCCCATCGACGGCTGCTGCTGCTGGTTGGGGTGGTGGTGGCGACTCGAGATGCGCCCGAAGCGCACGACGACCGGCCGCGGCGCTTCTCGCAGGCGGTAGAGCACGCGCGAGAGCCCAATGCCCGCGAAGGGGCACGAGGCAGGAGACGGAGTTCGAGGATGTGCCCATTTGGGCAGCAATCGATCTGTTAGTTGGGCATTTCGACCCAAAATGTGGAGAAGCATCTGGTACAGGGACAGGTACAGGTGCTGGTACAGCAAAAAAGTACACGACTGGCATTGATTGACGCAAGATCGTCGAAGCAGCAGCATGTCCACCCCGAAGAGCACCAAGAAGCAGCAGCAGGAGGAGGAGGCGGCGCTAAAGACGCAGGCGGCGGCTGCAGACGACGCCAACGCCGCGACGGAAGACGTCTCGGATGACGAGGACGAGCCGGCGGAGGCGGCCAAGCCGCCTCAGAGCAAGGCGGACGCCGAGGAGAGCAGCGCCATGGAGAGCCTCACGGACGTGGTCGAGGAGAAGCAGATGGACGAGGACAAGATGAAGCAGGCGTTCCAGGCGCTGCGCAAGCAGGAGGAGGCCGACAAGGAGGCTGAGAAGAAGCGGTAGGTCTCCAGAAGCCGGCGGCGCAGGTTAGAGCATACAGTAGCACGTCACTCACTCACCGCACATGGTTGGACAGGGAAAAGCAGCTCGCGGCCGTCAAGGTGAAGAAAGAGGACGTGGAGCTGATCGCGCGCGAGATGGAGCTGACACCGCAGGTCGCGGACCGCAAGCTGCGCGAGGCCGGCGGAGACGTCGTTCAATGCCTTGTGGGGCTCGTCGCGTAGGCTTCTCGCGTGCTGCGCATGGCGAACTGCTGTCATCTGCACGTGCACGCAGAGCAAACGAGCACATACTACGCCGCGAAGCCAGCACCCAAAAGATCGCCCAGCGTCGGCAAATAAATACGGCGTGTATCGATATCGCATATGCTGTTTCTTGCCAATGCGGCACCACCCACCCACCCACCTACTTCCCTACCCTTCGACTCGAACCTTGGTGAGCCCCGAAATGATCACCGAGCCGACCAAGGACCGGTGCCGGTTCTTTGTCTTCCGGATCGAGCTCAGCATCCGATTTAACCGCTGCACGGCCACGTTCTCTACCTGCCCGGGCTTCATGATATGTAGCGAGTCGCGGAAGGTGTGGCGCGCGTCCAGGAGCTTCGACCCCTTGCGGTTCAGGTGCGGGTCCAGCGTGTCGAGCACGCTCTGGAAGAGCGGGCTCTTCTTGAATCGCGGAAAGCTATCTTTCGTCATCAGTCGCATGATCTCGTCCCACGCGTGATCATAGAAGGTCGTCGGCAGGATCTCTGGCGGTGTGAGTTTCGTCAGGCTGTCGGTGATGGCATCGCGGATAACAGCGGGCAGGTTCACCTGCTTTGGTGCGTCGCTCTGGATGTACTCCACGCGAATGCGCTGCGCGATCTTGTTGCGCTCCTCGGCAACGGCGCCGCGGAACTTCTCGACGTCCATGCAGAACGCAAAGTTCTCCTCACTGTGCTCAGCTGCCAGGAACGCCTGGTAGCGCTGTGTCAGCACGGTGTGGCGCAGCACACTCGCAAGGTCGCACCGCTCGCCGAACCACGCAATGTTGGCCTCTGCTGCCACGAGCGGGAACTCTTGGAAGAGCTGTTTGATTTTCTCGAACGAGCAACTCAGCAGCACTCCGGGAGACCGCGCGAACACATGTCCCTTCTGAAGCGCCAGGCGCTGGAACGTGAACGGCCCGAAGTAGCATCCGGGTGTGAGGAAGACCGAGGCGTCTCGATGGACGCCCCCTTTCTTCAGCTCGCTGGACGTGATCTCGAGCGCGCCGTAGACAAGGAGCGCGAAGCGCGCCTCGTTGCTCTCCTGGTCTATGATGAGGTCGCCTTTGTGCACGTTGTCGTTGATGTCCATCTCGTGGCTGAACTGGATCATCCGGTCGACCGGGATCGAGGAGAAGAACGGCATGACGCCGCTCATGAGCGCTTTCATCCACAGCCGCTCTTTCAGCAGCATGTACACATTTCTCTTCACCTCGGGTGCCCTCTCGAGCAGTTCATGGAACGAATCCTTCTCGATGCTCATGAGCATGCAGCTTTCCTTCGCTTTCACAGTCGCGGCGCGCGGGATGTTGATAAGCAGCGCCATCTCGCCGAAAAACGAGCCTGCTCCGAGCGTCGCGAGCGGGGTGGATGAGCGGGTGCTCCACACTTCCAGTGACCCAGCCAGCGTCACGAACATCTGCGTGTTCATGCCTTCGTCTTCGCGGAAGATTACGCAGTTGCTTGGGTACACGCGTATCGTCGACATGTCGGTGAGCATCGCGAGTTTCTCCTTTGGGATATCGGCGAAGAACGGGATCCCTGCCAAGAGATCGAGCAGGTCAGCATTCGTGAGCGCGTTCAGTGACGGCGACGTCGAGTTCACGACGCCGAGATCGGTCGCCGGGAGCGTCAGAAAGCGCGTGCGCTCTTGCACCGCGACGCTGTCCGCGAGCACGGACTTGAGGATCACCTCGTCTCCGCCGGTCTGACACGAGTACCGGCACACGAGTTCGGTCGCGGACTTCCAGTAGATGAGGATCTCGTCCGTCTGGATCACTCCGTCCTCGTCGTAGAGCATGCTTGCAGTGACAGTGTATCGGGCACGCTTGGATTGCGCCGGCCCGGTGTCGAGTACCGCGGTGCTGCTGCTGCTCGTGGTGCTCTTGTGCAGCCGCGCGCGGATGGTCTGCACCTTGGCACCATTCTGATACAGGTCGATGCAGCCTTCGAAGACCAGGAGCACCTGGCCCAGCTTGGTCGGGATGCCCTGGCGGTCGTCAGTGTTCTTGACGCGTGCGTGGCGGACCACGCGCTGCGGCTGGTCCGCGCCGATGAGATGCAGCAGCGTTGACGCTTCATACACGCGCGTGATTTCCGACCGGCGCGCGTGGTAACCGAAGACGCCACCCATGCTCAAGCTGCGGGCGAGCCACCATCCACCGCCGGGAGACTCCGTGGTGGTTGGCGTCGCGTCCGCTTGGTCGCGGGAAGGGCGAGGGGGGAGCGCGTCTAGCTGTTGGTGGTGGTGGCGGTGGTATGCTGCTGCTACTGCTACTGTGGGCGGCGGGAGCAGCTGGAGCGGTGATGAAGAAGAAGAGGTCTTGAGGTAGGTCCTGGCATGCCATGGCGATGGTGGTCACAGCAGGCCACTGGGTTTAGAATGACTATTTCTGAAGGCGGCACTTCCAAATCGGGAACCAATCACAACGTCTCTTCCAAGACGCAGAGCGTGCGAGGCCCTTCTCGCCTCATTGCGTCGTGGTGCGCAAAGGTGCTCGGTCTACCTTCGACTAGAGTATCTTCCAGAGTCAAAAAGCGCAAGGCTGTGGCCGATAGCACGGACACATCACGTGCTCCAGATGAGACTGAAGACCAGACGTACGATCGTGTCCAGAGCCAGGATTCGTTCCTGTGGTGTATTTTCCCGTCACCAAGCGGATGAGCGGGTGGACGAACGTTGGCCACATCATCACTGTGATTAAGAGCGCCAAGCGCAGTGTACTTGTGCATGTACATAATCGCATACAGCAAGGTGAAACAAGAGATCGAAGGAGTTGGTAGTTCCTACTCTCACTTGATCGCTACTGAAATATCTGCTATGTGCTGCTGCCCATTTTGTTGCCGCTCTGTCTGAGGTTGCTGATGACGGCAAGGACGTTGTAGTCTTCTGTGACGAAAAGGAGATCAGCAAAGCCGAGCCGCGTGAGGTTAACCTGTCCGAGAACGCCAAGGTCTACACGACTGAGAGCCGCATAATGTACTCGAAGCAGATCATCGTTGGCGATGCCTGCATGTACGACGGAAGCGCAAAACGCGAGTCACCCAGCACACCACAGCAATTACGAGATCGTGCACGAGTTTGGGCCAGGATAGGGTATCAAATGCAGCCACACTCACTTCCAGATCCTCCTAGAGCAGTGCACTGCGAAAACTCACCGCGCTCGAAGCGCGGTGGAGGAAGAAGCGTTTGGTCGCCGAGAAGAAAATGCCTGCGACAGCAACGATGGTGCACATGATCCAGATTTCGGCTTCCGATGGCTGTGTCGTTGGACAACCTCTGCAGAGTGTCTCGACAATTCACGCAATGCAGATTGCGGAAGCTGTGACACTAAGTTGACCGACCACCAAGATGAGTGGAATTCGAGTTCATCTCTCGCAATGACAATAACACGGAGGTGTGGCGCGAGCGGCCAGTGCGCTCCATCGTACGTGAGCTCCGTGTGAGCGCGTTCGTCTGATCATCCTGGTATCGAGTCTGCCTCCAAAGCGGCATGAATACATGTATACAGCAGAAAGGATTATCAACATGACTTCATATAGCTGTCGATGCCGTCTGCCGCAACTCGAGCGGAAGACTGCAGCATCTCAATCCTTCCACTCGAGATGCTTGTCCAGGTGCTGCTGCACTGTCATGATGGCTGTCATCGCCGTCGGTAAGGAAGACGAACAGATGCTGGTCGTCGACGTCGTCGAAAATGGTCTCGCTGCTGGAACTCGAGGAGCAACTTCGAGTTCCAACAGCAGCAACGATTCGGCATCGGTGATGTTGCACCGCGGCCCTATATGTTTGCGGCCGCTGTAGCGACAGCAAACGGGTAGTTGTGTCTGGCGCGACCTTTCCGAAATTAGAGCGTCCACACCACACCACGCCACACGACAGTAGTTGCAGTAGCAGCGACGACGACGACGAACGACAAGTATCTGCTCGTCGCAAAACCTCGTGAGGGACGCTCGAGCTCGCTCGCTCGCTTGCGTGAATCGCACGCCTGTCGACACGGTCGAAGAATGCTCGGTGCGCAGCGCGCATAGAAAGCTGCTCTCGATAGAAATGAACGCCGCGAACCCCCAGCGGCTGGCATCCGAGCGAGAGATCGAGGACCACGACGACAAGTTGGCGGCGGCGACGCAGCATGTCCGAAGACGCCATGCGCAGGTCGCAGAGAAGAAGGTGGGTGGATGGATGGCACATGTGTGGCAGCTCCTGGTACCTGTGCTCCAAGTTAGACGCCGTGAAACACAATAGCTTCTGACCACTTACGAATGTTTAGGAGTTCGGCGCCGACCTCGCCTTCTGCTGCAAACTGTCTCGTCAGCACCCTATGCGCCAGGCGTGCATCCGACTAGTATCTCACAGATACTTTGACAGGCTCATCATTGCCGCGATCGTCGCGAACTCGGTCATACTCGGGCTCTCCGACTTCACAGTGGTTGACGGCGATCTGAACCCCGCAAGCAAGGGACTCAAGTACGACAGCGGCGTGATGGTGCCAGCCTACTCGGCTCGAAATCGACTGCTCGAGCTGTCCGAGTATCCATTCACAGGGATCTTCGCCGCAGAGTGCGTCATCAAGATCGTGGCGATGGGGTTTGTCTCGGGGAAACGAGCGTACCTTCGCGATGGATGGAATATGCTCGACTTTATCGTCGTGGTCTCAAGGTGAGAACTCTGCTTGTGTTAGCTATCTCCACGAACTCGATGGATCTGACTTGGAATGTATATATATGTATGTGTGTGTTCGTACCCCTCCAGCATCGTGGCAGCGCTCCCAGGGATGCCGAACGTCTCAGCCATTCGGACAATCCGCATTCTCCGGCCACTCCGATCGCTCTCCATGATCCCAGGCATGCGACGACTGATATCGGCGCTCATGAAGGCACTCCCAGCTCTCGGCAACGTGCTGATACTGCAGATCTTCGTCTTCTTCATCTTCGGGATCCTCGGGATCCAGCTTTTCGGAGGCGGGATGAGTCGGAGATGCCGCCTCACGGAGTTCCCAGTCCGACTACCGCCTGGTAGCAGTGGCAATAACGTCGAGTGGCCCGTTCCCGAGGAGTACCTGAATCAGGTGCTTGCAGATCCCAACGCATTCAAGTGTCTTGACGCGCCCGTCTTGGGATACAACGATGCTCTCAATAGCAAGTACACGAAAGAAACGTCACCGTGGTACAAGGCGCAGGACTGTTTCTGGCCAGTGGATGAAAGCGACACATACATCTGTGCCGCCGTTGGTCAGGCGGGGAACCATAAATGCTCTTCGACGACGACGTGCGGCTCCAGTTACGACAGCTTTGGGAATCGGCGCTTCAAGAGCGACAAAGCAATGGAATCATTGTACATCGTCGCGCTGAACTGGGGCTATACCCACTTTGACGATATCGGCAGCGCGTTCTTCACGATCTTCCAGTCCATCACACAGGAAGGCTGGACGCTCATTATGTACATGGCCATGGACTCGTCTCAGCCGGTCATCGCTGCATTCTTCTTCATCACACTGATCATCTTCGCGTCGTTCTTCGTGATGAACCTCACGCTCGCCGTCATCACAGACGAGTTCAACATCGAGGACGACGGACCGACCGCGGCGGAGAAGAAAGAGCTCGCGCTGCAGGCGGAGCGAGCACGACTCAGTACAAAACCTCACCTGCCACGTCTTTTTACGATCGTCTCGAACCCGTACTTTTCGCACTTGATCATGGTCGCGATTTTGGCGAACACCGTGGTGTTAGCGCTCGATCACCACCCGATGCCAGACCAGCTAGACGAGGACTTGGAGATTATCAACTTCGGGCTATCGTGCATCTTCATGGGGGAGATGGCGCTCAAGTTGCTTGGATTGGGGCTGCGGCAGTACGCGCGAGATCGAATGAATCTGTTCGATGCCTTCATCGTCTTGTCCGGGCTATTAGAGCTGATCACGTCGCCACCCTCCTTCCTCTCAGACAACCCTCCAAAGAAAGGAGCTGTCTCGGCGCTGCGGACACTACGGCTCTTTCGGATCTTTAAGCTGGCTCGCAACTGGCGAACATTTCGCGAGCTGCTCGCGATGATCAGCGACGCAGTGGCTAGTATCGGCAACTTTGCCGTGCTGCTCTTCCTGTTCATCTACATCTATGCGCTTGTGGGCGTCCAAGTGGGTCTACATGATTGATTGGTTGTGCATAGGATACTTGGACAAGGACTAACCAACCCTTTTCTTGGCGCCCAACAGTTCTTCGCGAACACGATGCGGTACGACAGCAACGGCTTTTCGATGCCACGAGACAGCGCCATTTTCTGGGAAGGAGAGGTACGTGGCGCTAACTGTTAGGTGCGATGTCAAGCGTGCTCTGATATGGCTCACACGGCTGGTTATGTGCTCACGCAGTTGCCACGAAACAACTTTGACACGTTGCTCTGGGCTGTTGTGACGGTGTTCCAAGTCATCACGGGCGAGAACTGGAACAACATCATGTATGATACCATTCGCGGCAACGGCATGGCTGCATGCGTCTACTTCATCTCGCTTGTAGGTGCTCTGCATTCGTTCATGTATCCTGTTGGCAAATGAGTCTTTGGAGCTGGCAACTGACTTCGTGCATTATCTTGCGCAATGACTCCGATATGCAGGTGATCCTCGGTAACTTCATCTTGATGAACCTTTTCCTGGCGCTCCTCCTTGACAAGTTTAGCGTCGATGATGAGGACGAAGAGCGCATGCAGGAGCGGGCCGAAGACGCCAAGAAACTGGCCAAGAAAATGTCGAACATGAAGGTCGCACCAGCTCCAAACAACCGAGTGCGATCGAGGCAGAGCCTTCGTGCGTCGGTCGCCTCTGTCGAACACACGCACTTTGAAGCTGAGCCAATCATGGAGGACAACGACGAAGACGAGGAAGAAGAGGACGTGCACAACCTGGAACTCGATCAACTCACAAACGAACTCGAGTTAACAGACTTGTCGAGGAAGAAACACTTCAGTCGCGCAGCCACAATGAAGCCGCTGAGTCCTGGCAAGTCGATGGCAAATGTGCACATGCAGGCTCGGCCGATGAAAGACGATGATAGTTCAGAAAGCAGCCCGCGCGAAGCGAATAATAACCCTATGGATGCGGAAAGTGAAGACGCTAGCGATGCAACTTCAGACCAGTTCCATGCTCTGCCTCCGAAAGGAAAGGCACTGTTCATCTTTTCCGAGACGACAAGGATTCGGCGATTCGCGTTTCGGGTGATCAGCAACCCGCTGTTTGACAAGATCATCCTGGTGCTCATCGTGCTATCGTCTGTCTCGCTCGCCGTCGACAACCCGCTCCGCAATCCTGAGGCGGGACTGTCGCGGTTCCTCAAGCGCATGGACAACGCGTTCGCTATCATCTTTTGCGCCGAGATGGTGCTCAAGATCATCGCGCTTGGACTGATCATACCAAAGGGAGCATACCTACGCAACAGCTGGAACATTCTAGACTGCGGCATCGTTATCTCGTCCTTGGTCATGCTCATCGCGGAGTCGTCTGGAGGAGGGAAGAAACTCAAGTCTCTGCGATCGCTCCGAGGGTTGAGAACGTTCCGTCCGCTGCGGATGATTAGCCGACGACCGGGACTGAAGCTCGTTGTAAATGCGCTTATCGAGTCAATCCCGGCAGTGGCAAACGTTCTCGTCGTCTGCGCACTGTTCTTCTTCATCTTCAGCATCATGGCGGTGAACTACCTGAAGGGAACATTCTATGCTTGCAAAGGAGATGTCTTCAATACTCTCGAGCCTGCTCAAATAGACTTCCTCGTCTCCCCGAGCACATGGTTGAACACGACTGCAGAGCAGCAGGAGTGGTTCGCAAACACCACGTGCGTCGGGTTCGCGACGAGTGGAAGCGCCAAGATCACGTCTCGATACATTTGCGAGTGCTTGGGAGCCGAGTGGCAGCCTGTCATGGCCGAGAACTTCAACCATGTCGGCAACGCGATGCTGACATTCTACGAGATCTCGACAAGTGAAGGTTGGTCGGACGTTATGATGGCAGCGATCGATGCAACCGATATCGACATGCAGCCAATCCGTGACAAGAAGGTGGTTTGGGCGTATTTCTTTCTTGGGTTCATGCTCGTCGGCCATTTCTTCGCGGTGAACCTCTTCGTTGGTGTCATCACCGACAACTTCAACAAGATGAAAGCTGCGCTCGGCGGAGATTTCTTGCTCACGCCCGAGCAGCGCAAGTGGATCGAGGCGCAGAAGGCGGCGCTGCGCTGCGGTCCCATTCGGATCATCAAGCCTCCGAAGCACCCAACGCGCCGCATCTTCTTCGATATCGTCAAGAGCACCAAGTTTGAGTGGACGATCATCCTCTGCATCGTCACGAACACGCTCCTGATGGCGACGCAGTACTTTGGTGAAGCTACGTTGGAGCTCAAGATCGTCAACATTTTGAACCAGATCTTCGCGGCCGTGTTCACGGTGGAAGCCGTCATGAAGCTGATCGCGTTCAGCTGGGAGTACTTTGACGACAGCTGGAACCGCTTTGACTTCTTTGTCGTCTGCGGCACATTGGCCAGCATTGTCATCGAAGCCATCACAAGCGCCTCCGTCCGCTCCATCGCGATGCTCGTCCGCGTGTTCCGCGTGACCAGGATCATCCGGCTCGTGCGCGCGTCGAAAAGCGTGCGGCAGATCCTGCTGACGCTATACATCGCGCTGCCAGGGCTGAGCAACATCGCCTCAATCCTCTTCCTGATGCTCTTCATCTACGCGACCATGGGTGTGCAGATGTTCGCAAAAGTGGCCCTGAGCGACAACATCGACGCGCACCAGAACTTCCAGAGCTTTCTGACAGCACTGCTCGTGCTGCTGCGCGCGGCGACGGGCGAGGCTTGGAACTACACGATGCACGACCTGGCGTCGAGAAGCGACGACTGCGACGACGACCCTGAATACAACCCCGAGATGTGCGGCTTCGAGGACTTTGAAGGCTGCGTCCCGATCAACGGCTGCGGCACCATGATCGCGTACGCATACTTTTGCTCGTTCACGCTGCTCGTGACGTTCGTGATGCTGAACCTGACGATCGCCGTGATCCTCGAGGGCTTCTCCGCGTCGCAAGAAGACGAGGAACCGCTGTACGAGCCCGAGCTGCTCGAGGAGTTCCAGTACAAGTGGGCCGACATCGACAAGCGCGCGAACGGTCTCGTGCGCGTGACGAAGCTCATGACGCTCGTGAGCATTCTCGAACCTCCGCTGGGCCGCTACGGAATCACCATCAGCAAGTCCGAGTTCCTGCGCTTTATGTGTACGCATCCTGTATGACTGTGGTGATGGTGCTGCTGCTGTGGCGTAGGGTTCGATGAGCCTTCCTTCTAAGCAAACGTTTGTTGCTGATGCTACACAGGTGGCCTCGACTTGCCGATGTACGAGGGCGAGACCGTGCATTTCAAGGACGTGCTGCTCAGCATGACTCGAGAGATGGTCAAGGAGGTGCGTTCGCTTGCTCAACGGCGCGAAGTCCTCCTCGTCAGCGCTTGAGTGCGTGGGGTTCGTGGTGGGCGGCTCTAACGCCATGCACATCTTCTCTCTTGTCATGTGCTCACTTCTGTCACAGAACATCGGCGGAGACGGCAACGCGATCTCGAAGCTGGCGCCGTCCATGGACGAGGTCACGGACTTCTACATGCTCGACTTCTCCGCCCACGAGTACTTCGCCGTGTGCCGCATCCAGCGCAGCGTCGTCGCGTGGCTGCGCACAAAGCGCGAGCTCGAGAAGCAGTACATGGAGGAGTACAAGAACAAGATCAAGAAGCCCAGCGGCCGCCCCAAGAAGGTGCGCGACGCCCGGGTCTACACGATAGGATAGGGGAACGAACACTCGTTGCATTGCAGGCGACACGCGGCACGCGCTCCCACCCACCCAATAGACTTGCGCGCCCACCCACCCACCCACTCCACTCCACTCGCCCTGGTTCTTCCTTTTGCCTACTCCTCGTACGAGCAGCTCTGCCGCGTCGGAGCCTGCCACTCTATCGTCGACTGCCTCGTCCGCGGTTGCCTTCGCGTCTGGAGTCCGTTTGCTCTGCATCAGCACGCACGTATGTCCATTCAGGCTAGTTTAGCTGGCTGTGGCTTGCAGCGAACGACTCCGTGAACTGTCTACTACTACTTCGGCGCATCGGCGTGTACCTTTCCGGAAGGCCCAGTCGACGTGGAGCGTGCTGCCGAGCATCTTCTGGCCGTCCATGCGCTCCATGGCGTCTTTGGCGGCGTCGAAGTCCTCGAACTCGACGAGCGCGTAGCCCTTGACGAAGCCTGTCCGCCGGTCGAGGTTCAGGTGCAGGTTCTTCACGGGCGCGTCCTCGCCGAACGCGTCGAGCAGGTCCTCCTCCTGTGCCTCCTCGTGCACGCCGCTCACGAACAGCAGCCAGCCCTCCACCGACCGCAGCGCACTCTCGTGGCTGCGCGCCGCCGAGAGCTTCTCGAACACGCCGCTCGCCGCCGGGTACCGCTCGGCGTCCATGGCGGCCGTGCCCCGCCCGCGGCCCTTGACCGTGCGCCGCGCGCTGCCGGCTCGCGCGCCGGCGCTGGCGCCCGAGTCGCCGGAGCGCGATCCCGACGAGAGCTCGACGCGGCGACCGCGGTCGCGGCGGTCGTGGTCGTCCTCGCCGGCCATCGGCGTGTCGCTCTCGTAGTCCACCTCGTCCGCCATTGATGCTCGTGCGCTCTGTCGGGCACTTTGGATTCTGAGGCGGTTTGGGCATCGCGCGGCTAAGTGCGACGCAGTACTACTGTGCAGGGTGGACAGCAGCGACGGAGCAAGTGTGCACGCGGCCAGGAGAACACAACACGGGGCTAGAGACGCCGAGCGCGCACTCCTCTCTTAAATCTCGTGCCACATGTCGTCGTTATAGGAGGCCGACGGAGCAGTCGGCACCACTGGTGGGGGTGGTGGTGCTCCTGCTGCTGCTGCTGATGGCGCCGACGCTGCTGGCGCCGGTTTGGCAGATCGGCGTCTTCGTAATTGCTGTGGTGGTGGCTGCTGCTGCTCTTCCTGCTCTTCCTGCGTCTGCGCAGCCTGCTCTTCGTACGTTTGCTCTTGTTGTTCTTTGTGCACTTGCTCTTCCTGGTGTACTCGCGGTCGCGGCGCCGCCGGTGGAACGGGCGCAGCGGTCGCCGGCGCGGCTGCAACGCTCGCTCACCGTCAGACGTTCTTCGCGCGGTAGCGTTGAAAACAGCGCTGCAGAGGCTCACCTTGCTGCACGGCGTCGGCGACGCGGTTGTCCTGATCTTCGATGAGCTCAGCCTTGGCCGCGATGTCGCTCGCGCGCTCAGCAGGGACCACGATGACACCGTTGACGTCCGCGCGAATGATGTCATGGTTGCGCACAACGCAGCCTGCGACGACGACCGGCACGCCGACGTCCACGACGGTCGTCGCGCCGCGCTGCCCGTGCACTGACGTGCCGCATGCGAATGCCGGGAAGCCGAGCGCGCTCAGCTCCTGCACGTCGCGCACGCGGCCGTCCGTGACCACGGCGGCGGCGCCACGCACCTTGGCGGCGGTCGCGAGCAGCCCGCCGAAGACCGCTGACGTCGCGCCCGCAGGCGCACTGATCACGACCACCTGCCCGGCTTCCGCGGTGTCCACGTAGTGGAACGGCAGCTGCTTCACGGCTGGGCCGGTCGCGGGCATGACCTTGACCGTGAGCGCCGGTCCGCAAATGTTGACCGCCAGCGGGTTCTCGAACCCGCGCACGAGCTCGACGTCCACGAGGTGCCCGCGGATCTCCATGCGTGCCATGGCGTCCGCGATCGCGCATGTCGACGTCTTCGCGAGTCGCACGAGCAGATCTGTGTCCACGAACGTCTCGGCGTCCAGCATGCCTGGAAGGGGGGAGGGGGGAGGGGGGAGGGGAGGGGAGAGAGAGAGAGAGAGAGATTTAGTACTCTTCCGAGCTCTGCGTGATTAGGAGGAGGAGGAGAGAAACCGCACCGGAGGCGCTCGAGAGCGACGCGGCCGCCGCCGCTGCCGCCGCCGCCGCAGTCGCGGCCACGACGCTCATATTGTTGCTGTTGCTGCCGTTGCTGCCGTTGCTGCCGCTGGAGGCGCTCGAGCGCTGGTTGCTCTGGAAGGAGGGCGAGCAGCCCGACTGCTTGAGGTGCTCGGCGAGGCGCGTGGCGTTCGACGCGTACTGCTTCTGGCACTTCTTGCACTCGTAGCGCACCTGGCCCTTGCCGTCTGGCGGGTCGATGCGCTCGAAGTAGTCGTACACGTTGCTCGGCTTGCGGCCCATGGCGAGCGATGAGGTGCGCTGACTGCCGTAGTGTAGCTAGGTAGCTCGCCTCGTGCGCTTTTGAGCCTGCAGATTGCGATGTGGTGGTGAAAAAAACGGTGGGCAGGATCAAAGAGAACTGGACCTACCCGACAAAGTGCATATCCCAAACGTGCCGAACAAGCAGCAAATTGGCATGCCAGCTTGGCTTTGGTGCTGCTGCTCCGACACTCGGGTCGGCTAGTGACCATGGCGCTGTGCGTTGGCTCTAGGGATGACAGCGACGATCTGGGGAGAAACCCGCGCGAAACACTCATGATGGCTGAGGGACGTACTCTCGAACCCCGACGATGCCGAGTTGCAGCACCAGCGCAGGCAGCCGAGAAGCGAAGATATCGATTCGTGACATCAACTCGAGAGCAAACGAGCACGCTGACTTCTGCATGGACCTTCCGGCCAAATCGCTACGAGTGATTAGGCCGCAACGCCGCCAAGAAACATCGCGTTGTTTCGCAGCACACCTACCAACCCTCTCACCTCCTGGTGCAGATACCGGTTCGTCAGCTGTCCTCTGTCATCTTCACAAGCAGATACTGCGCCTGCAGTGCCTCCAGCGGCAGTGCTCGCAGTTCTTCGAGTGCGTCATCCAGCGCTACCGGCGCTGACAGCAGTGCGCGCAGCTCCTGCACGCCCTTCTTGCTCGTCTGAGATCGGAGATACGCGACTGCAGATGCCGCGTCTTCGGCGCTGCTGCAGTCACCGATCGCGACCACCTCGAGCTCGTTCACGACTACCGCGTTCATATCCATCGCCACAACACTATTCGTAGCCTCGAAACGTGCACAATCGACCATCAAGAGTGTGCCCATCGGCTCGGTCATGCAGACCGCAAGATTCGCGGATGTGTCGGTGCCACCCATGTCAACCACGAGAGGAAACGTATCCGACGAATCGAGCCTGGAAGTTGTCTGAATGTCGATCGTTGCGTGCTGCATCAGTTGCGTCTCCAGCTTCTGGTCGATGCGGCTGATCGCAACTATACGGATGTCGGAGGGCCCCAGGCCGAGTTCTTGGTGCACATACCGCACAAGCAGTGAAGCGAGGCAGCCAGCGACGCCGGCCGCAGTGATCGCAATCTTCCTCACCCCGCGCCGCTTCACTTCGCTTCCGATGCGAAGCACCAGTGCTAAGTCGCTCGTGAGCAGAGCCAGGTCGTCAGGCACCGTGCTCGGGAGCTCGCACACACTTGCCTTGGGGACTTCGATATACTGCGTGAGCGCGCCACGAGGGGAGTCCACGCCAAAGTAATGCAGATGATTCGTCGTATCTCCAGTAGCCTCCATACCACCATCTTCGCCGACGTCAAATCGGAAACGAGAGGATCCAAGCGCCACGCGCTGCTGCTCTCGCGTCACACTGGCGTCTCGCTCGTTCGTTTGCACTACAACCCCAACGAACGTGCGCCCCAGCACGCCGCGTCGACCGCACAGCTGTCCTTTGCACGCGCTTGCGTCCCAATGAGTCGCCAATGCAGCGCATACGCGAACACGCACACACCCGCTCAACAGTGGGCCGCACGGCAGCTGCTGATAGCACACGCTACTCGCATCGTCGCTCGTGCGCGCTGTCGCAACAAGCGCTCGGGTCATGACGATCGGTTTTCGAGAGATTAGGGCGTGCTTCTGCAGCTCTACGATGCGCTCTTCACGCGTGCAAGGCGTGCTCGCGTCGTGTTGCATCTCCTCAAGCATTTTCTGCACGTCGCCGCTCGCGAGAGCGCCGAAGCGGTCGTTCAGCGAGCGCGTAAACACTCGAAAGGCGTCGCTCTCAACCAGCGAGATCGGCAGCTGCTCGCGCGCTAGCCAGCGCACGAGCGCGCGTCGGGCGCTCTGCTCCTCCTCCTGCTTGGCGGCTAATGTCGCCACCGTGTCGTCGCTGTCGGTGTCGCTCTCCTGCACAGTGTCGTGCTGGCGGCGGCGCTTGCTGCGCGCAGCGTTGGGCGCCTTTGCAGACGGCTTGCTGCTTTTTACTCGAGGCTTCGTGACGGGCGACACGGCCGCTGTTGCATTCGCCGTCGTGCGCTGCGCCATCAACTGCAAGAGTGCGGCGGCGTGGCGGCGCTCGAGGTGGCGCGTGAGGTTGTGCGTCTTGTCCTTGAGCGAGGTGGTGCACAAAAGGCACACGCGCGCGTCTGCGTCGTCAGGTGCGGCGGTCGGGAAGAGGTCGCGCACGTCGGCGGCGCGCAGGCGCTCGACGATCTCCACCTCGGTCTCCGCCATCCTTCCGATCTCGTCGAGTAATGGCATTTTAGATACCAGCCGATGACACACTGAAGATATCCGATTAAGTACGTGTCGACCTGAGTCGTATCGGATTAGAATCAGGGCATATAATGGAATCAAGCATCACCGATGGTCTCAGATAGCTCGGGCCCCGCTGCGCCGCCACATGTGCCCGCGCGCGAGGGCGTGCTCGTGGCACCTTCTCTATTACTGCTTGCCGCGCTACGGTGCACGAGCTGGCATGTATCACGTGAGCGTCATGCAGGACCACGACGGCCTCGCGCCCACGGGCGCGGTCTGAAGCGACTCTCAAACACGGGCGGCGCCGACGCCATCCTTGACCTCTTCTACCCCTCGTGGCGTCTGCACGTGGCTGAGCATCTGGAGGTCTTCGCCGCCATGACGGACATCTGGAGCGCCACGCACATGCAGAACCGCGTAAACTTTGAGCACCCGCACGGCGCCTTCGACGGCAAGCGGGCTACATGTACGTCAACCGCGTGTGCTACCGCGTGCCGGACGCGCTCTCGCGGCTGCACGGAGGCGGCGGTGACGATAGCGATGCCACCACCACCAGCAGCAGCAGGAGCAGTACTAGCCTTGGTAGTAGTAGCAGTAGTAAGAAGAAGACGAAGGCGCAGCCGATGCAGCGGTCGCTCACGCCGCACCTCGACTGCTTCCCGGCGCACCCGTTCAATCTGGACAAGGCGGTGCCGCGCTGGCGCTCCATCTAGTGCATCAAAGTGCTCACGGACAACCTCACATCCGACACTGGCGGCGTCGAGGCCGTGCGCGACTTCCACAAGGAGTTCGTGGTGTACTTTGCCGCCAGTAATGACGACAGCAACAGCAGCAGTAGCAATGACGCGGAGGCGCCGCTGGGGCGCCTGCCACGCGCCAACAGCTACCGGCACACGGGCGCCACACGAGGTGATATCTCGGGCTACCTGCCGGGTGTCGCGCTCAACCGTGTGTACGTCCACGAGCAGCTGCGCCGCTACGCGCTGTGGCTCCTGCCGGCGGGCCACTGGAAGAAGGGCGACGCGGACGTGCGCATGGACGAGCACTTCTCGGCGCTCGGATCGCGGGCTCTACCCGTGATAGTGCGGATATGTGCGTGTGTGTGTAGGGAGGAAGATGAGAAGCAGTCAAGTCGTATATCGAGAGAGTGGAGTCGCCGTCATCACCGCCCAAACCACTTCTTGTGCTTCGAGGACGATGCCTTCGCGGCTTTCTGCTGTGTGCTTGGGGACCGTCCCAGCTCCACGTCGCAGTCTCGTTGCTGCAGCTGAAGCGGTGTCGGTGACCCGCTGACGGTGTTGGGCATGTGGGCTGTTGCGCCAATCGGTGCCAGTGTTGTTCTCGCAGGTGACGTTGACTGTTGGTTGCCTGGGCTTCTGCCACCTCGTGGACCAGCAGCAGCAGCAGAAGTGTTCGGCGCGGCGTCTGCGCCGCGATTGCGACCAAAATGGAGCCGTGTCTGCTTGTCCTGGTTCTCTGGTGCGTGGCAGATGCGCCAGAGGCAGTAGCCCACCGTCAGCAGCAGAAACACAAGCAGGAAGACGAAGACGACGACACCGATCGGCGTGTGAAACAGCCAGTAGACCATCTCGCGCAGAAACGACTTCTCCGTCAGCAGCGAGTTGCTCGCCGCGCCCGCTGGGAGCTCGTACACCTCCGCAACGAGTTGGAATGTGCTCACCTGTGCGTCGCCACCATTGCTGCTGTTGCTGCTGTTCGTCAGTATGCGAAGAGCTCGTGTGGAATGCAGCAGCGCCTGGAGTTTGGGCTGTGCGTGTCGTCGACTGACTCCGATCGGGGTCGATATCGCGGACAGATCGACTGCGTCGGACGTCGGGTAGTCCGAGTACACGACGACCCAGAACTGTCCTGTGAACGACGCGTTGGGCAGCGAGAGCGCCTGGGAGGCGGTCGTGCTGTCTGCCGAGTCGTTCGCGATCGAGATGTGGGAGAAGTCGTAGATCGAGCGCGGCAGCACCTCGCTCACGTACACGCTCGGAACGACCCCAGCGCTACTATTGCCCCCGCTCGTGCTGTTGGCGAGTGCGGTGACACGAAGGCGGAGCCCCGAGTTTTCGCGCAGACTCTCGGGCACACGGAACATTCTGATCTCGCCACGCGATAGGGAGAACGAGGACACGCACACAGAGCAGAGCTGCGTAACGTTGCGGATGGCGCTCCAGAGCTGCGGGAGTGCAAAGGATTTGGGCGAGTTGCAGCGCATGCCGGACCAGCCTGTGGCGCACTGGCAGGACGGAACCGCGTTGCTGGACACGCTCGAGCCAGCTACGAGCACACACTTGCCCTTGCTGTTGCAGTTGACGTCGTCGCCGGTGGAACCGCATGCCTGCAGTGGAAACATGGCGGTTGTGGACTTGAAGAGCCGCACCTCGAGACGATAGCGCAGCGTGCTGCCCGAGTACTGCCGGTTGTACACCGCGACCTTGAAGCAATCTTTGAGGCTCGACACGAACGAGCACACCGTCTCAATCGGGATCGACACGACCTGCTGCACGCGTCTGCGAGCAACCGCCGCAAAGTCCTGCTGACTCTCGGCGAAGAGTGTCGGGAAGCCGTCGTCGCTGGGACCGCGCACGAGAAGCAGTGGGAGCACCGGCGTCGCTGTGTCGAGGGCGTTCTCGATGATTAGCTTGATCTGGATGAGTTTCGCGGCCGCGTCGTCGACGTCGAAAGAGTAGTAGCTCCAGTCCCCGATTGCGAGGATGCTCGTCACGGGAGTCGAGAACGCCAGGTACAGGAGCGATTCGTTACTGCCAGCAGCGCTAGTGGCGGGAGTACTGCTGTTGCTGCTGGTTGAGATTGCGCTGCTCGGCGACAGGGTCTCTCGCACCACTCGGAGACCGCAAAATTGTCCCGCGAAGCCACTCGGACACGTGCAGACTTGGCTCGACTTGGCATTACACTGACCGCCGTTGTCGCACACTCCGTAAGTGTCGCTAGCGTTTGAGTTGGTATTCGGTGCCGTCGAGCAGTCTCCAGTCGCGTTCACAGCGAGCGTGTATGCGAGCTTTGCTCTGGCATAAGCGCTGTTGTAGACCCCGATGTAATACACACCTGAACTGAGCGTGGACGTGGAACGGCTCAAAAAGATCTTGCGCGTTGTTGATCCAGCCGTCCAGCCGTCGTTGTCCATGAACTGAAGATACGACGACGAGGCCGCCGACGACGACGTTTGTGTGAGCGAGACGGACGGGAGCTTCTCCTTACGAACGAAGAGCATCGCGTCCGTTTCGGAAGACGTCACCTGCAAGTTCGCGACAAGGATCTCCCACTCATCCTTCACTTGAATCGTGTACATCGCCCAAGCGTTCACCTCGAGCTGAAGATCCAGCAGCGTCGCCGACACCGTGAACGGCTGAACAAAGTGCCGAATGTACGCGACGGATGGCACGAGATCCTTGCAGAGCGCTTGCGAGGCGGTCGGTGTCTTGAACGAGAACGCTTCGTCGCACACGCAAGTGGGAGTGTCTTTCCCGCTGGCGTCTTTCAGCACCTGGCAGACACCGTTCCCGTAGCACTCGGAGGTGTTGCGCAGCGTGTTGGAGGCCACGATGACCGACGATGCCGCATCGGAGATGTCGGTCGTGACTGCCGAGATCGCTGACCCGTCGGTGCGGACAGAGCTCGCACCGGTGCATGTTCCAAGATCCTGGCAGTCCGGGCCGCACTTTGGTATGCTGCAGTCGTCGCCGGTCCAGTACCGATCGCAAGTGCACACGCCAGCGTAATTGATCCCGCAGGTGCCATGATTGGAGCACGTGATGCCCTTGCACTTGTCAGTCTCGATCGTCAGTGTATACGCCCCTCCTTTGTACCCGAGCACTGAGAGGTAGAAGAACCCTGGTGTCATGAGCTGATATGCCGAGGTCGGGCGAGGGCAGTAACGGAATGTATCGTTCAGCCCTCTCGGGAACGTCCCGAGGCTCCCGCATAAATTGATCACGTCTCGCGTCCCGGACCCAACGTCGCTCTTGAAGAGACTACTCTTGGCGCTGAGCGATGTCGGGAAGTCGTCGTCGAAGGATCCGTACAGGTCGATGTCGAATCCCATGGCGTCGTTATACTCGACAATGAACGATACGTCGTACGAGCTCGAGGGCAAGTTGATCTTGTAGAACTTGTATTCTTTGTCCGCGACGGAGCTCCTAACCGGATTGCCGTCTTCACCGAGCGTCACGACAGTCGGGGGAGCCCTCACTGTGCACATGACGCCGGAATAGCCTTTGGCGCATGTGCAGGCGCCAGTGGTGCAGTCGCACGATCCGTTCGCACCGCAGCTCGTGGCTGTGCATCCTGGCACGCACTCGCATGCCGTCCCGCTGTACCCGTTTGCACACGTGCAGGTTCCGTAGGCGCGGTTGCATGTACCATGACCCGAACACTCGCTGGTGTTCTTGCCGAGAACGACCGGGCACACGAGTTCAGCGCATGAGAGACCGGTGTATGCGCTGGCACAGGTGCAAACGCCAGTGGTATAGTCGCACGCGCCATGCCCCAAGCCGCCACACTCGAGGTCGCTGCTCTTTGGACACGCAATCCCGGAGCAATCATCGCCGACACGTCCAGGATGGCACTGACATATACCGCCAGGGAGTAGCACGCCGGCGCCGGAGCACTTGTCCTGCAGCATCTGGCACAGACGCGTACCGATTGGACACGAGAGCTTCCCGCGATAGCCACTTACGGTAATGTCTCCACCTTCAAGCGGACACTCGACATCCTTGCCACCAATCGAGAGCTTAAGACTCGTGGTGCTGCAGCCGATGACGCGGTAGCAGGTGGTGCGGAGTGCTGCCGAGTCGCTTGACCGTTTGCTTAGGCTCGAGAGGAAGCACTTGCTCGACAGCCCCACCTCTTCCATGAAGTTGTCTGGGTCGAAGTACGTGGCAAGGCGGCCAATGCCGCGACAATCACCGTTGCTGTACGCGCGATAGAACGGACAGAAGTCGGCATAGGTGTCTCGACCGCCGACCATCGGGTCCTGGAAGTACTGGAAGCCCGCCGGGATGCTCGAGGTGTACGTCGCGACGTTGCAGTAGCCTTTCGAGTTGTAGTCCGAGGTGCATGCCTGCTGATTGCCATCTTTGCAGATGTACCGATCGTTCCACTCAGAACAGATCGACTGCGCAACGCCGCAGCCTTCCATGTATCCCCACGGCAGGATCTGCGCTCCTTTATAACTCACCTGGTACCACCCGCTGTCTTCGAAGAGCGCCAGCGTGAACGCCGAGTAGACGGGGTCGTACGAGCTCGTGGCGCTCATGTACTCGTTCATGACTACGCGTTTCTCCCAGTGCGAGCTGAAGTCGGCGCTGCCCTTGTCACCGTTCTCGAGCTCCAGCCCGGCGTCCACCCAGTTGAAGCAATTGAAGTGCTGCTTAACCTGCTTCACGACTTTCGGCGTCACGATCTTGCTCACAGTGATGCCTCCGCGGCCCTCGGTCTGCGAGACGACGTTGTTGTACCCCCAGAGAGGTCCGTTAAGCGTCTGCCGGAAGCTGTAGAACAAGTTGCGCGAGAACACAAGTGCGTGCGTCATCTCGTGGATGGCCGTGCCGATCTGTTCTCCACGACTCGCCGAGTTGATCGGATCGAGTTTCCCGGGACCAAAATTCGCCTGCCCGGAGACTGGCCGTCCGAACTGGTCGACGTTGCAGGGCAGAGCCCACGCGATCGTGGACCCTGTTGTCGGGCGTGCAGTGACGTGGAGCACATAGTCAGCACCCGCGACCCCGTCGGTGCGAAACGAAGGTGGAATCGACCGGGAGCAGCACGCCCACGTTGCAGTTGAGGAGCACCTGATTCCGTCCACGACGAGGTTCCCGACCACACGCTGCACCGACAGCGTGTTCTCGAAGTAATCTTTGATGCCTTTGAGCAAGACAGATACGATGAACTCGCGTTTTGTAGGCGTGAGTACATCGTCGGGGGTGCACTTGTATGCTTGTCCGTCGGTGCTGACTGTGTCACCCGCGTTGACGCACATGAAGCCGTCGTCGCTGAAGCACGCGATACGAATGCG
>JAASFW010000360.1:0-21483 GCA_023334005.1 Globisporangium orthogonon | reverse complement strand
GCGAAGATCTGCAGGATCATGACGAGGTTGTGGGAGGACTTGTGCGGAGCTTGCAGCTCGAGCTGCTGGTGACTGGCGACTGGCGACTGGTGGTGGAGGTGGAGGTGGATGTGGTGGAGGTAGATGTGGAGGTGGAGGTGGTGGAAGAGGAGAAGGAGGAGGTCGAGTGGCGGAATGAACTGGAGGAGAGAGCTACTCTTGCTGCTGCTGCTGCTGCTGCTGCTGCTACTACTACTACTACTACTACTACTACTCTTGCTGCTGCTGCTGACTTGTCGTCTAGATATCGCGAAGATGGGGTGGCGTGAAGGTCGAGGAGGCACGGTCGAGCGATTGGCCAGTTGGGATGTTGAAGCACTGCACACGTATCTGTATCCATGCGTCAATCCGACGGTGCTCGCGATCTTGACATTGCCGCTCCTCGATGAACTTGGTCCTGTGGATGGAGGAAGGGACTTACGGTCTCCGAGGTAGCGCGGCGACGACAGCGCTTGGATGGGGTCTTGAACGACTCGAGTGCTTGGAAGCGAGCTGTCGAATGAGCTGCTCAACGGTCGTGCGCCAGTAGAACTGAACAACGTCTCGCACCACCATCAGCAACAGCACCGCTGCCGAGTTCGAGATGGCGGAGACCGACGATGACCTGGCGACGGCGGACGTGGTCGAGGACCTGGTGCAGCTCGCGATAGCTGATCGTGACGTCGACGATGACGGTGGAGTTCGGGTGGGAGATGGACGTGGAGACGCTCGTTTTCCGTGGTGGAACCACAGTTACGCTGCGCGTGCCGCTCAACTCCCGATTCCATCCCTACCATGGCGCCAAGACGCAGCTCCTGGTTCGTGGTGGGAGTGTCCGATCTCAGAGAGCACACATCGACGCCGTCAACCCCCACGTCACTGCCAACGCGACCTGTCCGTCCACTCAACCATCAAGGCGAAGCTCTTCTCGAGTGCGAGGCAAGGACACCTCCTCGAGCAGCTCTTCCGCGTTCATCGTGCAGTCGACAACAAGATCGTCTCGCTCTACCGCACGAAGTCCTTCTTCGCACCGCAGGACACCCGGCCAATGTACAGCGCCATCTAGTATGAGCTGACCCAGTACTCCACACTCAGGTCCCTCCCGAGTGACGCAGTTGCTCTTTCGTACAAGTACCCGTCGCTGGCGCTGCAAAGTGTCTACCTTGGCTTTGTCGACGAGATATCGAGCTCGTGGGATTCCTACGAGAAAGCAGTAGAACGCGGCGGAACCCCTGGCGTGGCAGTCCCACATGCCAAGTCAAAGCGGAGTCCGTTGCGCTCCATTCGAGCTGGCCGTGTTTTTCGTGCAGAGAAGAACGGCGGTGTGCGGTTCTGGCCGAAGTACACGGAGCTACGTGATGGTGAAGGTGTGCCGGCGAAGCCCTCCTTCCCTGAGCACCTCGACCACACGTGCAGACTCCAACGACTTCGCACTGGCGACTTCTTTCTTTGCATTCTTCGCTCCCGCGTGTTCGCTGCATCAGGACGTGGCGCCAACAAGAACCTGCGCCATTGATCCTGGTGCCCGAGCGTTCGTGACGCTCTACGACCCAGCTGGCTTTGTCATGTCCGTGTCCGAGCTAGAGAATCGGCACGTTCGCAAGTGTTTGGCGATCACCACAGGACGGTCTCGTATCGGGTTCCTTGCCGTCTCAAGCGAGTGAGGTGTCGTCTCGCACGCCGACTTGTCCGCATGCATCTTCGTGTTCTTCGCATGCGGACAGACATGCATCACAAACTCGCCAACTGGATCGCCGCGAGATACGACGAAGCTCTCTTCTCTTCATTCGAGACGAGTCAAATGACAAGGAGACACCGCAGCCACTCGCACCCAATCTCGCGCAAGATGCTGGTGTAGGCGCACTGCAGCTTCCGCAAGCTGCTCGAGTACAAACTGGACCGGGTCGGCTGGAAGCTGATCCGTTGCACGGAGGAGCTCGCCACCAAGATCTGCACGTGGTGCGGCAACCTCCACACGACGCCGAAGGGCCAGAAGACGTATAGATGCCAGATCCGAAGGTGCGGCTTGGTCGTGGATCGAGACGTGGATGCAGCGCGGAGCATCTACCTGAAGAACGCGCACCAGCTCAACCAACCCGACGTCCAACCAGTGCAGGCGACAACGCGTCGACGCCGAGGACCTGGCGAAGCTTCGACCCGTTCAGTGCGAAGCCGCACCTCGTAGTCCAGAGACGTTTGCAGCTCGCAGCAAGTAACGACGAAACGAGCAAGTGCGATCGGAAATGGCCGACCCGATCAACGCGAAGGTGCTTCGGGTGGTTCTCGACAGAGTCGACACAAAGGTAGAGGACGTGGAGCGTGAGCTGGAGCTTCGACAACGTCGCTTCACTGACATGTAGGACGCAGCAGGAAGCATACAGAATCGAGTGGAGCAGCTCAAACACCAGCTCTTCGCATTGACTTTTGCGCACGCTCGGCCACGAACATCGATCGTCTGCTGGGCACTTCACAGGTGCGTTCGCCGCGATCCTTCATTCCAACAAGTCAGCAGCAGCAGCAAGAGTAGTAGTAGTAGTAGTAGCAGCAGCAGCAGCAGCAGCAGCAGCAGCAGTAGTAGTAGCTCTCTCCTCCAGTTCATTCCACCACCTCCTCCACCACCACCAGTCGCCAGCAGCTCGAGCTGCAAGCTCCGCACAAGTCCTCCCTCAACCTCATCATGATGCTGCAGAACTTCACGCCTGCGAACTCGCCGATCACACGAATCGAATGGTACTTCAGCGTCCGATATTGAATACATATTTCAGCACGACGTATATCGTGTATACGAGGCGGATATAGGTTTCGTGTTGCTCCAATATCTATAAAAAGAAGGCTCGCTTCAGTGCAGCAGCTTTTGTACATACTGTTCCGTATACAGCGCTTCGAGCCATTATCTAAAAACAGTATGCAAACACAACCAGCATCCCCTACCCCCGTACAGAGTCCTTGCAAGCGCGATGAGCCACAGGTACTCAGTTCGTCCGATACTCGACTGCTGATGCGGATGCAGTATACATGGTATACCCCGTGAAGTGACAAATGCCTTCCACCACCAGTTACCTCAGTGACTGTGAGACGTTCGAGCGAGTCGGCAAACTTGGTAAAAGCTCCTTCGGCCACCAGCAGCTTCCTCGCCGCAGCTCACGTGCCTCACCGAACCCACCGCGTCCACCATGGCTAAGGGACTGCGCTCGAAGATCAAGCGCAAGTTCCGCACGGAGCTGCGCAAGAAGATCGGCGTGCCGCACCTGGCGGTGCAGGAGGCCAAGATCCAGGAGAACCTCAAGAAGGCCATTGAGTCCCAAGGTGCGCGCTACCTGCCGTCCATCTCTCGATGCATCAGCTGGTAGGCAGTTCGGATGCTGACGAATGACCGCTCGCGCGTGTGTATGTTTCTGCTGCAGTGGAGGGCAAGTCCGTGCTGCAGCTGAAGAAGCTTATGGGCACATCGGCAGCGCCGGTCGCGACGGGCGACGTCAACATGGATGTGGACGCTGCCGCGACGCCCGCGGAGACGGAGGCCGAGCTGCTGAACAGCGAGGCACTCGCGGCCGCCAAGAAGCAGAAGAAGAAGGAGGCGAAGAAGCTCGCGGCCAAGCGACGAAAGAAGAAGTTCGTGCACTTTCACACGCTGCGCAAGAAGGGCGTGTAAGAAGGAAGGTGGCGCTTGGCTTGGGGCTGCGAAGCTCTCCGCTGGTTTTGCCTGCTGCTACCCACCTGCTTCCCGCTCGATAGAAGTTGCCGCTCTCTCCACGCGCAGCGGACGCTGGAGCTTGCGCTCGCTCGACCTCGTCGTTGGTGACGACGACGAGCTGCTGCTGCTGCTGCTGCTGCGGACGCATGCACGCGCGTGTGTGGCTTGAACTCTGTAACATGCTATTAACATGCTCTGCGTATTGTACGGCGCCCGCGTGCTCCCGTGTTGCTTGCTACTCGTCGTCGTCCCAGTCGGACGCCCCCTGAGGCGCTCGGAACGCCACCTGCTTGTCGTACACGTAGCCCTGTTCCCCCGGCCGCACGATGTTCTGCTGGAAGACCACGTCCATCTTCATCTTGACCTGCTTGAGCTGCGTCTCGGACACGCGGTTGTAGTCGGCTTGCGGGAGCATCAGAGGTGCAGAAGTATCACCAGCAGCAGCAGTGGCGCTACTCGTGCGAGTCTGCTGGTGATCTGCGAGCTTCCGGACCAAGCGAGCGAGCTACAGGCAGATGCATCGAGCGGGGTGACTTTACTGGGGGAGCATCCAAGGATGCGTGTCAACGCGAGTAGCGAAGTACCTGCCGAGACGACACCTTGCAGCCACCGAGGACATGCGCGTGCGCGGCGACGAGTTCGGCGACGAGGGCGTCGACGTCGAGGCGCTTGCTGCTCAGCTCGTCCTGCAGATCAATCACGTGGTGGTACAGTCGCTTCTCGTGCGACCGCCGCGCGATGTGTGCGTACTCGACGACGATCCCCGGCGGGACATACCGCAGCGCGAGGCGCAGGGGCTCGATGCCGTCCACTACGGCTGTCATCGATTGCTGCGGCGAGAGGTATAGGACTGCTCGTGCTCGACAGGAGCGGCTTGCGAAGTAGCGACTATGTATAGACACGTGCATTATGACTTGGTGGCGTCGCCGACGTCATCGTCGTTGGCGCCGCTGGTTACCGGCACCATAACGCGCTTCGGGGCGCAGCATGAGCCGCCACCGCTGTGCCCTCCGGCCGCGCGCCGCGCCGCGACGCCATTCGCCCACTCGACGTTCTCTTTCCACACGCGCGCGTCGCCCTCGTACTGCTCGCTCTTCCAGATCGGCACCGTGCTCTTGAGCGTGTCGATCGCGAACGCGCAGGCCTCTAGCGCGTCCGCGCGGTGCGGCGACGACACGGCGACGACCACGCTCGCCTGCGCCACCTCGACGACGCCGAGGCGGTGGAAGAGCGCGACGCCCACGACCCCCGGCCAGCGCGCGCGCACCTGCGCGCAGATCTTGTGCAGCTCGGCGCGCGCCATTGGCTCGTAGCCCTCGTACTCGAGGCGCAGCACGCGCTTTCCGTCAAAGTTGTCGCGCGTCGTGCCCACGAACGTCGCGATGGCGCCGGCGCTCGGGTGCGTCACGAGCGCCGACGCGCGCTGCGCGTCCAGCGGCGCGTGCGAGATCTCCACGAAGTCCATCGCGCTGGCGCCAAAGTACCCGCCGCCGCAGCGCTGGAACTGACCACGCTGCGCGTCAGACGTCCTCAGAGAGGATCAGCGCATCTGATCCCGCATCTTCCCCTCGGTTTCGTCACTAGCGCTTTCGCCTCGTACTTGGCAAAAAATCGGCGACAAATGGCACCAGCCGCAGAGCAGCAGGCGGACGCGAAGGAGGAGCTCTGGCTGTACGCGGACGCGTCCTCGGGACAGCAGAAGGGCCCGCTGCCGGCCGCGACGCTGCGGCGGCTGCTGCGCCGCGGGCTGCTGCAGCCGCAGACGTTTGTGTGGACGCCGCGCCTCGGCGAATGGACGGCGCTGGCGGCCGTCGACACCTTCGCCGACTACTGCGTCGCCTGGGGCCGGAGCTGGTTCTTCATGCCCGACGGCGGTGGTGAGGACGGCGCCGCAGCGCAGCGCGGACCGGTGTCCACGAAGGAACTGCTTGCCCTTTTTCTGGACGGCGAGGTGGACGGCATGACGCTTGTGTGGACCGCGAGCATGAGCGAGTGGCAGCCGATGGGTGCGACGTGTGTGTGTGTGTGTGTGTGTGTGTAGAGAGAGAGAGAGAGAGACTTGAATTAACCGTGGCGGTGTGGTGCGTGCACTGGCAGGCGAGGTGGCGGCGTTGAAGGAGTTCCTGCGCGAGGCGAACGAGGACCAAGCGCGCGAGGAGGAGCTGCTGGAGCAGCAAAGCCACGTGGCGGCGGAGGACCAGGTCTACGCGGACGAGTGCGTGCGGACAGCTGATTCACTGTTAGTAGTGGAGAAAGATGGGATAGCTAATACTGGTGCTGATGCTGATGTTGATTGTACAGGAAAGTGGAGGCGTTCGTGGCGGAGGACGGCAAGCAGTACATCTTTGACGCCGAGGCGAAGAAGTGGGTAACGCCGGAGGACAAGATCGAGGAGGACCTTGAGGCGCTGCGGGAGGCCGCGGGCGAGACGAAGGCGGACGTTGACGCCGCACAGGAGCTCAAGCGGAAGAAGCAGCAGGCAAAGAGCAACGCTAAGAACGGCACCCGAGAGGGAATCAGCGCTGCTGTCGCGTCTACAGGTGACGGGAGTGGGGGTGATCAGCCTGCTCTTCCGGCCTCGGCTTCTGCAGATACTCTTGATGCAGAGAAGAATCTTGCGGCCGACGCAAGGGACAAGACCGCGAGCTCCGATCCGAGCAGCGCCGATGAGAAGCGGCGGCGGAAGAAAAAGAAGAAAAGCGACAAGTGGCAGAAGGCCAAGACCAAGACGTGGGTGTACGTCAACGGCCTGCCGCTCGACGTCACGATCCAGGAGGTGCACGACCACTTCGCCAAATGCGGCGTGATCCAGCAGGACCTCGTCACAGGGGCGCCACGCATCAAGCTCTACGAGAACAAGGAGTTCGGCGGCCTTAACGTACGGCAGATGTCGGCGGGTGGAGTGCGCGAGGGTGGGATACTGATAGCTATTTGCTGTTGTTGAATGCGGTCGACTTGTATCAGGGAGACGCGTCCGTGTGCTACATGAAGGAAGCGTCCGTGGAGCTGGCGGTGCAGCTCCTAGACAAGTCTTTGATCCGTCCCGAGTACGCTTCGTACCGTGTCGGATGAAGTTGTGATGTCGGCTATATTGACTGTTGGCGGGTGCTGCTGAGCAGGTGGCAGATCGATGTGACGCCAGCGGTGTTCCAGCAGAAAGGGAAGGAGTTCGTGAAGCGCAAGAAAGTGAAGCTCGACAGTCGCGCAAAGGTGAAGAAGTTCGAGCAAGAGAAGGTACGGAAGTGGCCTTCGTAGTGTTTGTGGATGGAATGGTTGTGGTGGACTGCCATCGCGTTTTCATATTGACATACTGTGGCGCTTTTTGCTATGTGTTGTTGCTAGGCGCTGTCGTGGAACGAAGGTGAGAACGATGATCGCAGCGGACTGCGGATTGTCGTGATCAAGCATATGTTCACGCCCGACGAGATTGAAGGTTCGTTCGCTGCCTCAGAGCGTGTCAGTGCAAGCCAGAGATAATATGCTGACGCTCCTTTCATGGCGCTCTTACGTGCTGCAAACGTTAGACGAAGCGTACGAGGACGAGCTGCGTGACGACATCCTGGCCGAGTGTCTCAAGCTCGGTGAAGTGGCAAAGGTGCGAGCGTTGTCTCTTGAAGGGAGCTTGAGAGCACGAGCGTCCTCTCACACACATTCCCGTTCTGCATGCAGATCACACTGTTTGCGAAACACGTGGACGGCGTCGTGGTGGTCAAGTTCGAAACGACGGGCGCCGCGGCGACGTGCGTTGACATTATGAACGGGCGGTTCTTCGCCGGGCGGAAGCTCGAGTGTTCGTTCTGGGACGGCACGGACTACACGTATCGCGAGTCGAAGGACGAAGAGAAGGAGCGCGCAGAGAAGTTTAGCGAGTGGCTCGAGCAGGGCTCGTCGTCGTCCGAAGAGGAAGAGGAGGAAGAGAAGGAGGAAAAGGAAAGCAGCGATGGAGGAGGCGTCGCGTCAGCCAAGAAGCCTGCTACTGCTGGCGTCGCTGCAGAGACTTCGAGAGGCGGTACTGCGGGTGTCGCCGAGAGCTCAATCCATGCAGGTCGCGTTATGCCGGACTCGGATCAAGAAGAGGAGGATTCAGACGAGGAAGAGGGCTTGGAAGAACCGCCGGCAAACGAAGAGGTTCACACGGGGCGAGTGATGCCGGACTTGGACGACCTCGACGACGACGACGATGACAACTGAAAAGGTTGCACCAAATAACATCAATGTGGATGACATGCACGCGTCATCGATTACCTACATTTAGCTCTCAGATCAGTTGGCAAGACCACCGATCACTTGCGCCTCAGATGTTGAAGCAGCATGTCGAGGACGAAGAGCAACGAGGTGGCACCTACGCTTGACTTCAGTCAGCAACTTTCGTCGACGCGCCACTCCTCTATCATCGTCTCCCAGCACTTCCCAGTCTCCAAGCAACAACAAACACCGGCAACAGCACCAACAGCTTCGAGACGAAGCGTTCGAGCGCTTTTTTTCTGAGAGCGAGTTTGACTGGCTTGCCTCCAAATAGCGCTCGACGCACATCGCATCGCGTCTCAAACTCGCGTGCGCTGCCCGCATTGCGAGAAAGCCTCAATCGAGCAAGAGAGAGAAACAGCACGCACGAGGTGAACGAGAACAATGGTGGCGGAAGTCATGGACAGCAGCTGGGCTCAGAAGCCCTGGAGCGTGACGGAGGAGATGTGGAAGCGCAAGGCGAAAGGGCTTGAAGACCAGTACCAGCAACTGCTGTCGGACCATCAAGACCTGCGACTCGAGAAAGCCAAGATCATGGGCGAGCTGCGCGTGCTGCAGCGATACAAAGAGACGGCGGAAGACATGATCAGCAAGGAGGTCGCGTCGCGAAAGTGCGTGATGGGTGATGCCTATGAGTGTACTGTGTGTGTGTGTGTGTGCGTGTGTGTGTGAAGCTCTCTGTTATACATTCGAGCGTGCTGACTGACGGCAACGCCGATCCAACGATGCGTGCGGCAATCACCAGAATCGAGCACAAAGAGAAGGTGTCAGCGACGACCAAGCTCGAGCAGTACATGAAGAAATACGAGCGCGTGCGTCCTCGCTCTTTGAGCTCTGAGTGACAGACTGGACAAAGGTCACTGACCCTGTGGTCGTTTGCATGTCTTTCCCATTCCAGGAATGCGAGCGCACACAGACGCTGGAGCGCGAGAACGCGTTCCTCGTCGACCAGGTTTCGAGCATGAAGGGCGAAACTGAGGTGCGCATCTTAGGATGCGCTTCAAGACTTCAAAGCGAATTGTTGGCAGCACTTGCTTACTGGTGCTTGCTTGTAGAAACGCCTCGACTTGCTGCGAGAGCTTGAAGAAACCCAGAAGCGCAACACGCGCAACAAGGAGAAGATCCGCGAGTATGTCATTGCTGCAGATTGCCGTCAAGTTGCGAAGTTCTTGCTCATATATGGTCCATCTCACACATTGCGCTTGACAGAATGGAGATCGTCGGTATCGAGCACGAGAACACGATCTTGGAGCTCAAGGAGAAGGTCCAGAAGCTCAAGCGCAAGGTTGACTCCACTGACGAGGCCCTCAGCGACAAGACCGAAGAGTGCAAGAACCTCGCTATTCGACTCGCGGTGAGCTTTGTATGCACTTGCATATAGCTGTGGCAACCGAAAACTGACATGCTTCGTTGCTGCAATATTGCTTCTGCTCATCTGAGCGCAGGCGGTGGAGTCCGCGTGGGAGGCGGCTCGCGGTCAGAACAAACTTGCACTTCACGAGCTCAAGAAGAAGTAAGTGATGCACATTCATTTTGGGGGATAGTCGTTGGGAAACTTACGGTGCTGCGGTTCAGGGAATCGTTGTCGAAAGAGCTCGAGGTCGTCAAGTCCGAATCCAAGGTGTGTGAGCACACATGAATGATGAATGCACCACCTGGATGCGTATTCCTGACTCTGTCTCTTTATGCCTCACCAGCAAACCAATTATCGCATCCACGCGCTGGATGTGGAAGTCGAGTCGGCGCAGAGCAAGCTTCGCCAGAGAGAGCGCACGATCGATGTACGTCCGGTCGTCATCTTTGTTGCGAGCTCTGCGTGCTGGACTTGAGCCATCTCGAATGTTTCTCATCGTGCGCTGTTGCTGCGTTGGCCGCTGTAGGAACTCCGCGATACAAACTCGCAACTCAAGAAAGAACTGTCGAAGGTGACGGACAAGGTGCAGAACCTGTCGTCGAGCTTGTCGGTCATGGAAGAGCTTCTCTCCGAGAAAGACCGAGAACTCGACCGCAAGGACGAACTCATCCGCTGCAAGAAGACCGAGGTGAAGGTACGTGAGCACTTGAGCGAAAATAGGGAAGCCAGGACTGTGGGGATGTTGGCGTGCGCTGCAGCCTCCATCACAGACATGCTGATGAACTCGTGTATGTCTCCGAACCAGTGCCTGGCGAAGATCGACGACTCGTCCAAGGATCGCATCGAGGAGCTTGTGCGTCAGGTCGCTGATCTGCAGCAGCAGCTGCTCGACACTCAGAAGGAGTACCTCAACAAGGTCAAGAAGGACGAAGTCTGGCGGGAAAAACAGCGCGCCAAGTACGTCCAATGAGGTTGGCATCTCGAGCGTCTGACCTCATCGTGCTGACGGAGTTTTGTGTGCCTGCAGAGACCGATCGGAGATCATGAAGGACCTCGAGGTGCTGCACAAGCCGCGGCGCTGCAAGAACTGCAATGAGACGTTCACGAACAAGACGAACACGTCCCTCTCGTGCTCGTATCACCCGGGACGCTACATTGCGCGCCAGTACCCGCTCGAGGGCTACCAGTGGAGCTGCTGCCAGAAACGGGACCTCTCGTCGCGTCCGTGCAGGTTCGCTGGCCGCCACCTCGAATCCAAACTTGCGGAATAGGCTGTGCGCGCACGCAGAGCGAGCACACAAGGACCGACACGAGGTCGACGCGAGCATCGGCGAAGAGTATATAACACCAGCTAAGAGGGGGAGTACATGCATCTAATATCAGACCAATCCCGCTAGGAGCACCTCGTCGTTTCAAGCATCGAGACACACTCCCCACTCGTCTCTCTCTCGCCTCTCCTTGTCATGCGAGTTGTCGTCAAGGTGCACGGACTCCAGTTCGTCATCCCGTGCGGCGATGGCAGCCAGAGCGTCAAGTGGCTCGGGCTCGTGGTCGCGCAGCGGTATGCGCTCGCGGCGCCTCACGGACGTTGTCGTACACGCGAGGACGCCCACATCAAGCAGGGCTTCTTCTTGCCAGCGAGTGTCGTGAAAGCTGGCACGAACTCGGAGCTTAGCCCGTCTCGACGCATCGTGGACGTCTGCAAGGACAATGACACGCTCGTCGTGGAGCTACAGGTGATATCTGCGCCATTCTACACGATCTTGATGAGAACCATTACTCGCTAACGTGCGAACTATTGGACTGTGCGCGAGCAGCAAGAGGTAACCGTGAACGAGATCGGCACGCCACAGTTTGCTCCGTGGACAGTGAGTGCATTCGCGAGCGTGAGTACCCAGCAGCAGCGCAGTAAGGTGGTTGCCGAAGCGAAGGCGAGTGCTGGTGATGACTCGGAGCTGCATCGCTCTGAAGTGAAATCAGTCGAGAGCACTGCGACTGCAGCAGGAGGCGGGCGCGACAAAGACATGGAAGACGAAATGAAGCAGTATGCGCGCGCCGAGATGCTGCAGCAGGTGAACTCAGGACAGTTCCAGTCTGAGATGGAACTCGAGGCGGCGTTCATGTACGATTGGGGTCGCTTGCGCGTCGACGAGCTGGAGCGCGATCCTAAGGAGCGCGAAGCAGTGCAGGAGCAGCTGCTCGCGCACTTCGCGACACTCAACAGCGCGTTCATGCACTACGCCGCCGGCAGCGGCGAGATGGCGTTCGGTATGACTGGCGAGGAGCTCGCGCACTTTTGCCACGAGAGCGGACTCTGCCACTACCGCACCGACCGTCGCATGGTCGAGAAAGTTGTGAGCCAGTGCCTGAAGCACGACGCGCTCGCATCGCTGCACGACCGAGGCACGCTCTCGCGCGTGGGGTTCTTGCATGCTCTGCTGCGAATGATCCTGCAGCGGGTTGTCAGTGGGAGAGATAACAGCAACAGCGGTGGTGGCGGCGCCTCCGGCTTTCGAGACGCGCTTGAGAAGAGCTTGCAGAGTAACATCGGGCCAGCCGTGACTCGCCTCACGAGTGGTCCGTTTCGAGACCACTCGCACCACGACGTACGTTGGCATTGGATGGAGTTTGTGAAGCTGATGCGTTAGTATCTCATACTGTGTCGCTTTGGTCAAACAGAGGACAGTGGCGGTCTTCCAGGAGGCAAAGCCCAAGCTCCTCAAGCTGTACGCCAAGTACGCCATGCACAGCCAGGCAGCTGCAACGACATCTCCAGTTTCGACGACTTGGCCGCAGCTGCTTTCTGCAGCTGGACTCAAGCGCATGCTCTACGATGCCGGCATGTTCAGTGGCGGCGACGAGCGGCGCCACAACGATCTCTTCGCCAGCGCGGTCGAGCAGAGCTTCAGCGGTTTCCGTGAGACCAAGTTGCCTGAGGACCAGTTTCTCGTGTTCTCCGAGTTTCTTGAGGTTTCTGCTCGAGTGGCGCTCGCTGTGCTAGAAGAGAACGACCTCCCTCCTCGCGACGCCATCAAGATCGCGTTCGACGCGCTGCGCAGCCTGCCGCTGAAACCAGCAGTGACGTCGACCAGCCGACGCAAGTAGACATTGGGAACACTACAAAGAACGGAAGCTGGCTCGCACCCAGCCAAATGGGACGTCACACTACCGTTCTTGATCTTGACCTCCTCGGACATGTTATCTGCGCCTCCGCTCGATACCTCCTTCCTATCGTACTCTTGTTTCTCGAACGATACTCCTCCGTATAGTTTTCCGTCCATGACAAAGCTCCTACAACGAAGCCTTCAAGACCTCGTACCACGACTTGTGCGAGTCGAGCGAGTCGACTGCGAGCCGAAGCTTGCTGCCGTTAAGGAACGTGACCACGAGCCCGCAGCTCATGTCTCGTGCCGCATGGACCTCCACCACACGGCCGATCGGCTGCAGCTGGTGGTCCACCTCGCTCGCGTCGCCCAGCACATTGCCGTCCACGACATAGAATTGGCGCAGCTTCGTGCCGTTACTTCTCACGCTCGTGAGCCACCCGCCAAACACCGGCGACAGCCCTTTGCGCTTGCGGCTCGCCAGGTACCGCTTCACGTTAAACTCGCCGTTGTTCTGGCGGATCGCGCTCTGCATCAGCGTGCGCCAGCGCTTGGCGCTGTCGTACGAGTCTGCGTACACGCGCCACACGCGCCCGCTCTTGAGACGAATCTCGAGCCCGTTCTGCTTGCCCAGCCAGTCGTCGGCCGAGCGCACTTTATCGCACAGAAGGACGGGTGAGTTCGTGTCCTTCGAGAAGCTCACCTCTGCGCCGTGGAGCGTAAAGTAGAAGCGCTTCCAGCTCTTGAACAGTCCCGACTGCATGAACAGCCAGCCGGCGTGGTTTGCGCGCGCAGTCTGCACGTACGTCGACTTGACTGACGAAGCGGAGCCGCCGTGGGGTGTCCGGTCGTTCGCAAGCGCTCCGGACGACATGGCCGCATACCAGAGCATGCGCTCGTCGTACGTCTCTGTGTACACGAGCATGGATGTGCCCGCGTCCAGCTGGATCGCGAGGCCGTTGGGGTGCACGTCTGCGAACGATACCGACTTGACGTAGCCCGAATTGCGGCTGTCAACCATCGTCTCGTCCTCGGTCACTTTGCACTCAAGGTACCCGTCAGTGCGCACGATGAAGTAGTGCGGGCGCCACGTCGTCGCGCGCGAGTCCTGCAGGTACATGTACCCTTCGTGGTTCTCGGACGCGGCCATCGTGTATGCGGTCTTCGAGTGGCCGCTCAGGTTTTGCAGCTTGTCGAGCGACTTTTGGAACGCGTGCGTCCAGTTCTCCACCTCGCCCGAACTCTGGCAGTACACCGGTAGCTGCCTGCCGGTCGTCAGCACGATAATGAAGCCGTGACTCTTGCCGTTCCACGGCTCGATGCTCCGCACGGTGCCGAAGCCCTTCGGTGGCTGCCCCACCCCTTTGCTGTACTTAAAGTCGACTCCCGAAAGGACCGCGTAGTGCTTCTTCCACTGCTTGAGGGTGTTGCTCTGGATGTACAGCCAGCCGCTGTATGGCACGACGGCGACTGTCGTCGCGCGGCGCGTCTCAAAGCACGAGCCACGCGGCGCCACGCCTATCGTCGCCGGGGACGCCGAGGGCATCGTCACGTGTCGCGGCGGGTCGTGCAGCGCCGGCGCACTCGCGCGGCGCGCGACTGCCTGGCCCTGGTCGCTGTGGCCGCGCACGCGGCTCTTCTTCACCTTGGCGCCGGCGCCGACGATCGCCTCGTAGTTGCCCGTGCTGATGGGCAACCCGTAGACTGTGTCGCCCGACGCCTCCTCGTCAACACTCGGCGAGTGCTCGAGTGGAGACGCGACGTACGGCGGCGGCGGAACGCCGCCGTGAAGCGCGAACGCCTCGTAGTTGCACGTGTCGACTGGCAGTCCGTGCACCGTGGCGTCTTCGGACGGCTCGCCGGCCGTGGTGCTTCCTCCGCCAAGCAGCACGGCGAAGCGCGGGCCGGGCGTGGTCGCGCGGCGCTGCTCGCGCGTGCTGGTGCCGCGCACGGTGACGGCGGTGGGCGGTGCGCCCGCCTGGCGCAGTAGCTCCTGGTAGTTGCGTGTGTCCATGGGGACACCCATGGTGGCGTCGTCAACAGCGCTGGCTGCTGTCGCATCTGATTCTGAGACTGATTCCGCCGCGGGCTGCTGCGACTGCTGCTGCTGCTGCTGGAGGAACGCCGCGTACGGGTTCGTGGGCGCCGCGCGCATCGTGGCCGCCATGAGCGGAGCAGGAAGGCGGACGATAAGCGGCTGCGGCGGCAACGGCGGCGGCTGGCGTGCGAATTCGCGAATGACGGCGCTTGGCACTTTTTGGCTTTTTTGTATTTTGTGTTTTGGTAGAATGGGCGTTGGACTGGGGAAAAAAGGAAGCCAGCCAGCACCTGCCCTTCTAGAATGAAACATAAGGCGAAAATGGATGCGCAGACAATGCAGGATAGCACGGCTTTAATATGTGAAGACGACCTGTGAGAATGAATATGCTGCGAGAATGCGTACGTGGCGTGGCTGACATAATCGTTTTAACGACTCTTGGCGGAATATGTTGGTAATATTTGCCTGGCCGGTTTTGTGGCGGCGCAGATCGCCATGAACAAAGTGGCGCGAGCGCGCATCTCGGATACCTGCTCGGTATACCTCGGCCGGCACCTTCGCTTCTGTGAAAGCGCCCGTGCGTGCACTGCAAGCAACAAGTACCACCACAAGCCTCACGCACGTGTATCGTTTCAGTGCGCATTTTGCGGATGGGAAAGAAAACAAGGGAGATGACTCTGAAAATCAAGTGAGTCAATCAGTACAGGATCCACTTGATTCCAGTAAGCACTCTTTTATCTTGAAGAAATTGGCAGTTTTGAAAAAAGTCGCCTTTGTGAGAATTGCGGATGGGTACACTCGGTGGTGGCAGGATGGCTGGCTGGCTGACTGGCTGGCTGGCTGGCTGCTTGCCTGCCTGCCTGGCTTGGCTTGTACTTGAGCGCTGGACCCTACAGCGCTGTCCGCACCGCAATGCCCAAGCAAGTGCGCTCGCTTGGCAAAACGCTGCAGGTGCTGGTGTTCGCTGAAGGTCCCTCCTTCGCCCACACACACGGATCATACACGCGATCGGCACCGCAAATCATTTTGAGACCTCGTCGACCTTCAGAATCAGTCGCCAACATTGGCTGCATTGTCAGATGTTCTCTCTTACTTGTTCGCTCGCTCGCACGCGCGTCTAGGCGTTGAGAATATCCTTGCGATACTCGTTCGTTCATTAGGCTACCGTCTGCTCTATCTTATGCTACTCGCGATCTTAATCCAACGGCATCGCACGTTCGTGGAGAACACGCGATCAATTGTTGCGACTCACAAACACTTGGATGAAGTCGTCCGGAGTGACGCTCGAATTGTTGTTGCGGGCGAATCAAAGTGGTGGTCACGCTTGTTCCAGTTGAACTGATTTGCACGAGAGTCGGGGCGTGTACATGCTACCACTGCGGTAGTATCACGAGAGCGAGTACATATCAGCGTTGTCGTCGGTCTCACTTTGTGATTCCTTGGGCAAGTCTCTCTGATATACTCGACGAGCAGCACCTCGCTCGCAGCCTCTTCGACGCGATGTAAGAGCAGAGCTAGCCCACAAGATCTAGGAGCTTAATCGTGTGATCTTGCGCCCACGCTAACGCCCTCGCGTGATTTGGCTGTTCTCCATCCTCGAGCTTTTTTCGATGAAGGCTCGGGGGAACTTCTCACAGTTTGGTTCCTCGGGATGACAGAGCAAGACAGCAGAGAAGAACACTCGATTGTGATCAAAGCTCATATCACATTTAGGCGAGTGGAGCGCACGTTGGCCATAGCGCCGCTGCAAACCGAACAGCGAGAGCGACGCTTGTAGACAACCTCGAGGTTCGTGCAGCTATCTATCCTCTACTGCGGGCTGCATCGCTGACACTTTGCGATGGGCGGATGGATGGGGGGGGGGAATGAAACAGTACACGGCACTCGTGTCTGGTGATCAGTCGAAGGGCGCGTGAGTGTCCACCGACGGTCAGCTGGACGCGTTGTGCCCAGCGCTCGAGGATGTAGCAGGACTAGCTCTTGTTGTATCAGTCTCCAGCTGCTTGTTAGCCGCATCGGCGGCGAAAGCAGCAAGCAGCATCCCTTCGCCTCGTTGAGATAGTTAGCACTTCATTCCAACACACAAACGTGTAGAACACTCGAGCTGATGCTTCTTTCTCCATCGTAGTCCGCTTGATGCACTTGTGGTGGTCGTCATGACATTTCTCTATGCTTCAGCGAGGATGAACGAACTAATGCGTGGTGACACGTCAGCCGCGATGTAGCCGTGTGCAATTAAGTTAGCTGTGTGCGCAAGCTGGTGCCTGCTTGTCAGCTGCTCGCTACATCAAAGTCGTTCATTCCGTAGTGGTGTTGACACCTACTTATTTCTTCTGCTCTTGATCGACGCCAAGCGCCGCTAGATTATCCTGTCCGCAAGCTGACTGCAACGCCGTTTTGCTCGTCACACCTTTCATCTTCTTTGGCGGAAGCTACATCTCGAAGCCGAGAACATCGTCACTCGAGTACAGCACATCCCGCTCCAGACTCAGCTTCGCGTCGTAGAGGATTGAGATGCAGGCGGACGAGTTCATCTTCTGCGCGTCCTCGCGCTGCAGAATGCGCAGTAACGATCCCACCGCCGACAAAATCTCTTCTTTTCTGATCGGGTTCACGTCATGCATCTCGCCGCCTCCAGCACTGCCAGCTCCGCCGCTATCTTCTGTGTGCACGTCCTCCAACCCATAGTTGTTACTGCTGCTTCCCCCCTGCTCGCTTTCTCTCTCGATCGCAGAACACATGCGGTGCAGGTTGTGGAACAGCCAGTCGTAGAGAAAGCCCGGTGGCTTCTCGCGGAGCACCTCCCAGATCAGTGCGTCGTCCTCCTCTGTCGCGACCTGGATCAGATGGACTAGTGTGAACGATAGTTGCGTCTCCAGCTGTTCCTTGTACTTGAACTCGGTCACATCTTTCAGGTCGGACGCGGTTTCGAGCGCGTCAGTCGTCGCACGCAGCGCAGTCTTGAAGAACGCTCCGTATCCGCTTCGGTAGCCAGACACGCGCAGTGCACTCGCTGCACTGATGCGCACTTTAAAGTTCTCCTGCTGCGAGATCGCGCTGACGAGAGCTTGGAACACCGCTGGCGCCCACGTCACCGAGGCGAGCGGCAAACCGGGACACAGCAACACCTTCGCGATCGCGTGGCACGCGTTCCAGCGCACCTTCGGCGAACCCGCGTTGATCTTCATCGCCAGCACCTTCATCGTCTGTCCAAGCAGATCGTCGAGCACGCTTCGCTCCTTCGCCAATATCGTCCGGACGAACGGCTCGAAGCAGACCCACCGGCACACCAGCCCGAGCGTCCGTGCCACACTCGACGCCACCTTGTCGTTGTCGTTGATACACACGAGCATCTTCTCCACGATGTGACGCATCTGGTAGGCTGGTAGGAGCTCGTAAAGCAGCAGGTGTCCACTCTCATGGCTAATGAGTGGCGTCTCACTACCGCCGCCGCCGAACGCTTCGGGGCCTTGCGTCGTACACACATTGCCGAGTGCCCATGCTCCTCGCACGCGCACGTTTAGCGTCGAGTCTCCAAGCGACTCCAAGGCCAGTGACACAACAGCAGACGCAAACTCGCGTGTCTTAAACACTGGCGCCAAGCACAGCGACCCAAGCAGCCGGAAGCCAGCAGCACGAACGACCGGAGAGGTGTCTCTCGGCGTCTGGAGGAAAATGTTCGTGTACATGTCGAGCGAGTGACTCGACGCGCCCGCTCTTGCCAGCGCAGGCAATCGACTCTGTTTCTCGCGCAACTGAGCCCAGTCGGTCGGTCGAAGCAGCGTGAAGCATGCGCACACACTTGCTCGGACGTGGTGCGAAGTGTCTCGGAACGCGCGCACGAGATGGGTTGCCATGAAGTCCAGACACTCTTTCCGAGAGAGCGCGCTTATGTGCTTCATACAAGTGTAAGACCACAGCGTCAGTGTGAAGTACCAGCTACTGTCAAACAGGAACAAACTGATGGCTCACCTGCGCAGTGTACAGCCAGCGGCTTGTTGATACGCGACCGGGACTGGTACCAGGCGACGTGACCAAACTCTCTGTCGGAGACGAGGCGATCGAGCCGCTTGGAGAAGGGAAGCTCTCCACTCGACTCGCGCTCTCGCCTTTGATGTAGTTCTCCAGGATCTTGACGGCTTGGAGGCGGACGTTCGGATCTGCGTCTTGAAACGCAGACAGCATAAAGTCTGCGAGGCGTCTCCAGTTCGCACTGCGCAGGTAGTAGGAAATAAACAAAATTCCACGTCAGTGATGCGTGAACCACGACCGAGAAACGCATCGGCAATCGTACCTTAGCGCTGACGAGTAGTTCTTCGCGATTTTGGACAGCAACGACATCGCTTCGAGGCGCAGCAGCGTCCTGGACGCATCGTCTGGTCGCGATGCAATCACCAGCAGCTCCTCGACAAACGATCTCTTGCTCAGTGTGACCGTGCCGCACAAGATCGTAACATGAGCCACCTCGATGAAGCTCTTCGCGTTGTTTGCGCACACCATCCACTCCAGGACCGCAGGGATCGCCTCCTGGATGTTCAGCAGCGCCGAGAAACACGAGAGACTTGCCATCCGCACGCTGTGATCTGCAGGCAAAAACTTTGTTACACGATGCCGCCGGTCCTTCGAATCCGGTGCCGTTCTGATCAAGCAAACGTACCTGAAGAGGATGCCGCAGCATACAGACTTGAAGCAAGCGCTTTCAGGATGTCACCGAGGCGAGGCTTCACATCGTTTTTGTCAAGCAGCACGGCAACATTTGCGTACGGACAGTGTTGAATCACCGATGCAGCGGTCTACACGATGCGTCAATCATCGTTAGCATACGCTCACCAAGTGTAGCCAGCAGTACCATCAGTCAAACTCACCTTGAGCATTTGGGCAAGCGGCGTGCCGTCCTTCTCGTTCTGGATGCAGTACACTAGTGTGACGTGCACCTGAAAAAGCATGAGCGAAATGCGCTTGGGCATCGACGCGAACGACGTCGAAGGTGCCACGACGCTCGAGGCGTGGCGAAAGTACTGCTTGAGCGGGATCTTCTCCCAAAACGCGTCGAGGAACTTGGCCGCCACGACACGCACTTTCTCGCACGGGTCTGCGATCAGAAGCGTCAGTACCGACGGCGCATTGTTGAACAGCGTCATGAACGGTGTGGTTTGCTCCGGAAGATACAGCCCGACAGACGACGTGACCGCTTTTGGGAAATGCTGCGCAATCGCCTCCAGCGTGTGCAGCACCGTGATGCGCAGACGCGCCAGCAGCCCTCTGCCGTAATGTCATGCGGGTAATAAGTCAATCCGCTTAACCGACACAAGTCGCCTAATAACAATCACGAAGAGCTCAACTCACTCGCCGATCTGCCGGCCGCCAGCTCCGCCGCCATCCGATCCGCATGTCGACGAGTCCGAGTCGGACGGCGAGATCTCCGGGCGATATGTGAACACGAAGTCGTCTCGCTCGTGTTGAAGCACGAGCCCGTAACCGACCACTTGCCGCATGGAGCTCAGCAGGCTCGGCAAGATGGCTTCGATGCGATCTGCGAGGGGATCGTGGCTCGAGTTGATAATCGTGTAGACGCACTTGACGCTGCACGTGCACGCCTTGACGAGGATGCGGTCGTCCTGGCCCTTCGTGAGGCTCTGCGCTTGCTGCCGGAAGTTCTCCACGACCATGCGCAGCAGAACCGAGAAGTACTGGAACACCTCCGGGCTCTTCGCCGCGTGCGCGCAGATGTTGGACACGCAGCTGGTCGCCGCGTAGCGCGCCTCGATGTCGACGCCCGCGGGGTCGAGATGCTTGAGCAGCACGCCGACGAGCTGCTCCAGGTCGTGCGTCGCGCGATCAGCGTTGTCGTGCAGCACGAGCCCGAGCGCGCGGATGGCGCCCGCCGTGTACCAGCTGGGACAAATCTTGAGGAAGCCGAGGAAGAACGACGTCACGAGCTGCAGCTGCTCGGCCGAAAAGAGCACCTTCTCCTTCATACAGCACTTGTGCACGAGGCGCGTGAACTCCGAGCAGAGCAACCCGGAGCTCAGTGGGAGGATCCGCACGAGCGCCGCGAGCATCCCGGCAATCTCCTGCTCACCCCGTCAGAAACATAGATGAGTCCGCCCGTCTCACCTTCGTGCAAACTGCTGGTAGCACAGATAGCGCACGCACCTCGCCCCGGATCCGCGCGTTCGGCAGCCCCACCGCGTGCAGCTGCTTGAGGATCTCCTCGAGCTCCACGGACGTGAGGCGCAGCGCCGCCACGTCGGCGTCTACGCGCTCACGCACCGTCGTCCATGTCTTTCGGTCCCGTCGCTGCACCGTGAGCGTCCAGCTCGGCGCCGGCGGGTTGTTGCTGCCGCCGATGGTCATGCTCGCTGACATGACGGCTAGATAGGCGCTCGAATGAGCTGTTGCCGACTGAGCGAATGAGCTGCAAGCGAGCGGCAGTTGGCGCCGAGTGCTCGTCTCGCGCGGAAAAACGCGCGAGAGGGCGGGCGGCTTCTCTCTCAGCGGAGGCGGCAGGCGCGGCGGGTCCCACACGCGCCAGCTCCGAGCATTTTGCTGCCAGGATATTAAATTGTACACTACAAACTCGCAGAGATCCGAATGTTTGCGTCATTATGTCCGGCCGTATACTTCTTGCGGGCATATGATTTCGAATCATCACGCGCTGATAAACGGCGTGGAGGCTGAGGATTTTCCGATCAGCAAGAGTGTGAAGACACAAAACTCATGTCCACCACACAAAAGTGACTCTTGAAGGACCATGACCTGGCGCGCGGCGCTCAAGACAGCGCTCGGTGTCGGCGCGCTGCTGCTCTACTGCGCGCCGCTGGCGCTGCGTAGCGACGACCTCAGCAGCAGCAGCAGCGACGTACTGGCCCGCGACGTCCGGTTTCTGCGGATGTGGCTCGCGTTCGCGCTGACGCTCGCCGCACTCTGCGGAGTCTCCTCGAAACACGTGGTGCTCGGTGCGTCTCGCGCCCTGCCAGTTCTCGTGCGCTCTCGTTCTCTCTCTCTCTCTCTCTCTCTCTCTCTCTCT